>JAFIDM010105304.1:0-11896 GCA_023159025.1 Thereuonema tuberculata | reverse complement strand
CAAAACAAAAGTACAATATTGAAGAAAGTAAGTATAATGAGATATTACGATCATTTGTATTGCTTCATGTTTTCGTTTGGAATTGTCTCGTATTAAAAAAGTTAGTTTGATAAGTGTGCTTAATTGATACGTATTGGGATTTTTAGAAAACTGCTTGTAGATGTGTGTTAAATTTGCAAAATCACCGTAAGCGTCATGTAAGAATGCATTTGATTATTAGTACTTATCGTCTATTAGTAATCTCTGCAAAACGTAGGTAATTTTTTGATTTTTATTTTTTTGTTTGTTGAATAATCAGTCATTCGATGATAACTCAAGTTTGTAGGAGACGCAAAAGCAGCTGTTAAGATTGTTACGCTTACTTTTAAGGTTTACCATGTTACTTTTTTGTATTGCTTCCTTTTATGGTTGACATCTTACTAGAATGTTACGTGTAATTTGATTAGGAAAGGTATTGATGACGTCAAAACTGATCATAGAGATCGTGATGGGGGATCTGATAAAACCAATTGCCAAAATCATTTGTAGGAGGTCGCATTTGGTATAAGGAGGACATGATACCATTGGTATTGGATAGCACTGTACAACTTAAAATATGTTTAAAATTACAATAAACCATATTCTTTTTTATTAGCGATCAAAATTTGTAGCTAAGGCGTTCGACCTGTCCATCCGTCTGTCCACCCCTAACAACTCCCGAACGGAAGATCGGATAGACAAACAGATTTCACCATCGTGTTCAGAGACCCAAACACTGTAGGAATGGAGTATTTTCAGGGACCAACGCCCTCCCATGTTCGAAATATTTCGTATTGTTATCCTTGTACCCCTTAAAACGAAAGGTTCAGATCGACAAATGGACTTCACCATCGTGTTCAGAGGCCCAAACAACGTAGGGATTGATATTTTCAGGGCCCCCCCCCCATTTGTTCGAGATATTTGGCATTGTTTTCATTGGATTTCCTCTAATAACTTATGTTAGAAATGTAACAATTTCATTTCAATTGTCAGCTGTAGCTTGACGATTAAGGTTTTGGACTCATATACTGAATGTTGTCAGGTCGAAACCGTACATAGTACTTTTTTTTTCTCTCTTTTAAACTTTTTTTCTCAGTGTCCGCCTGGGTTTTTTTTGTTTTTTTGTTTTTCTTATTTACCTAACTTTTTTAAATTTTTTCCTAACTTTTTTTTTATGTTTCCTTACGTTGTTGTTCTTTCTTTTTTTATAATTATTTTTAATTTTTTTATTATTAATGGTCGCCCTTAAATTTATGCTTTAGCACAAAATTATATTCACTTGTTTTTTTATTTGTTAACTGATTTCTAGTATTCTAGCATTTGAAATTAAAACCCCTATCACCATTACTAGACATTTACTAAGAACTCTAATTATTAACTCATCGTTAATATATAAACATATTTCACTGAAAATGAAAAATATAAACTTAGTATCCTTCCCCTTTCCTTTGCGTCTCTAAATCATACATACTTCAGTACACCATGTACTCTTTCAATAATCTGCTCTCGAATGTTATTAACAGCAACTTTGTATATTTATCTTCTTAACAAGAATCTTGTATTTGCATAGATTATAAAAGGATTACAGATCAAAGAAACGCCATTAAGTCTCACAAAGTTTCAAGAGACAAAGGAGATAAAGGCTTCTGCGATTAACAGCCCTTCAGTTTACGTGAAGATCAAGAGCGTAGATGGACGGGTCTTCACCTTTAACTCTAGGAAGGAAAACTGTCCTTATTTCACGGAAGGTTAAGTGAACTTTGGGCCCTTTTGGAAGAGAAACAGCCAGGGAAAAAATAATCTTCAAATTCATCAGGGGATTATCGTAATAATCGTAAAATCGATTTATCTTAAAGATATTATGGACCTAATTCTTTCCAGAAAACAATTGTGCTTCACGTGCATTCAACTATGAACTTTTTTAATTGCTTTTTTGGTATTCTTCGATCAGAAATCCCGTTTCATTCAATATTTTTTTAATTTTCTATTTTTTCCTCCATATTGAACGTGATGTATTATTCGTCCGATAATTTATTATTTCTGACAACAACGACTTACAAATTTTTCTAATATTATTGTTTTTTCTTTTTTGAATTTCCAATTGTTTTCCGTCTCTTTATCTGCAAAAGCAATTAGCATTAAACTTTTAGCTTTAGGAATCGTCAACCTTAATGACAATTTGAGCTCAATGCGTTTTTTTCATGTGATTTGAATTGAGGAAAATAAAGCATTTTTCTTTTTCCGTATAACTTAATTCCTGATCTAACACCCACAGAGATTCCTCCTGTACTGGTGAAAATCAACGAAGGGAAAAAAATGAATGCAATTGGAACTGATGAAACGCAATATTGATGATTTAATTTCGGAAAACGCCAGATTATATTTCCTGGGTGGAATCTGCTGTGTCTTTTTGTGATAAAGTAAATTGGTGTTGAGTAATCGATTTATTCACGATTGTGCTGCAATGTGTTATTAGCTTTTATTTGAGGAAAGTAATTACAAAAGGACGACTTCATTTGCTAATCATCTCTAGACATTTAAAGCGTAAAGCCAATTTAAAAACAACAATTCAATTTGAATGGAATGTAAGAGGTATATCAGGGTCCTGGCCACTTTAGGTACTCAAGCAGTGAAGAAAAAAAATTGCAAAAATTCCACGACGATTGTAAGAATTAGAGAAATTTTCATGAAACATTCACAGGTATGTAGAAAGGATTTTAAAGATACTGACAAAATTTGTTTCATCGATATAGGCGTAATAGGTTTTCAGTAATTACGATTTATTGATTGCGTGGAGGACATAGGCGGTGCCTTTGCTGTCGTGGGAAACATACCATTATTACATTGTTCGGAGTGGCCGTAGTCGAGGGATTCCTTCATTCATTAGCTTTTTGAGCCATTAAGGCTCTTCGCTGCAGTCACAATCACAAGCCATTTACTCCTATCCTGTGCCTCTGTCCTCCAATCTTCCATCTGGAGTGATCGAAGATCTTCCATAACACAATCTGACCATCTTTTCATGGCCTTCCTCTTGGATGTCTTCCATTAGGGTGTAACTAAAGGGCTCGTTTTGGTCCTTCATTCGTTTCACGTGTCCCAACCATTGTAATCTTTGAGTGGCCTTTAAAGTATTAGTGATCATGTTTCTTTATACTTAATCTGTAGTTCTTCATTGGATCTAATTCTCCATTTCTCAGTAACAGTGTTCTTTGTGGGACCGTAAATTCTTCGTAGAATTTTGCTCTCGAAAACCTGAAGAGAGTCAAAGGATAGGTTTAACGTGTACTGTAGAGTATTGATGACATATATTAAACAGGTGTACGGCTCTATTTATGTCATCACCTGAAGAGAGTGTTCGTCATATTTTGTTGTGTTCCATGTTTCTGCTCCATACAACACTACAGATCGAATAATGGTTTCGTAAAGTTGGGTCTTTGTAACACAACTTAATAGTTTAGATTTTATAAGATCCTGAAGGGCAAAGTATGCTTTATTTCCAGCGGATATCTGTTACGTATTTCTTCTTGTGTTTTGTTGTCTGTTGTGAAAATTGATCCCAGATATTTAAAAGTAGTTATTTGTTCTATTTGTCAAGTTATTTATTTTCAAATGTGTCTCCATAAGGTGAGCTGTATTCCTATTTATACAAAGATATTTTGTTTTTCTTGGTTTATTTTAAAACCAATTCTTTCTGCTTGTATATTAAGCTGTTGTGTTTGTTCTACAACTTGTTCTTTTGTCGTACTCATGGTGCTAATATCATCTGCATATGCAAGAATTTCTGTAATTATTATTTTCGTTGTGTTTCATATCACAATTTCCAAAGCAAGGTAAAGAGTGTTGGCGATAGAGCATCTCCCTGTTTAAGGCCTGTTGTTACATAAAAAGTTGACGATCTGTGTCCTTTATAAAAGACCATATAATGGGTAGAGTCAATACATTGTTTTAATAAATTGATAAGCTTTGCGGGAATCTCAAGTTGTATTAATGCGTTCCAAAGACTATTTCCATGAATGCTGTCATAAGCTTTTTTAAAGTCGATGAATATAATATGAAGCATTATCGATTAATATAATATGAAGCATTGTACTCCCAATGCTTTTCGGTACGCTGCCGAAGTGTGAAAATCTGATTGATGGTTGATCTTTTTCCTGCGGAAGCCAGCCTGGTAATCTCCTATTATTTTCTTCGTATATCCTACAATTCTATCCATTAAGATGTTCGAAAGGATTTTGTAGCAAGCTGATAATAATGTAATTCCGCTGTAATTATCACATTTGCATTTGTCTCCTTTTTTTTGGTATTGGCATTATCAGAGCCTCACTCCATTCTTTTGGTAGGGTCTCTGCGTGCCAGATCTGGAGAATAAGTTTATATATTTTTCTGTGGAGATGTTCTCCACCTTCCTTTAATAGTTCAGATGGGATTTGGCCATTTCCTGCAGTTTTGTTATCTTTTAGTCTTTTTATAGCGGCTAAGGTTTCTTCTAGTATAGGTTCTAGTTTTTCATCTATAGCCATTGGAACATTATCAATTATTTAGGGGTGATTAGGGTCTTCATCATTAAGTAATTCTTAGAAGTACTCTTCTCATCGTTCACATATTTTTGTTCATCTGTTATAAGTTGTTCTGACTTGTTTTTAATTGCCATTATATTTTGTTGAAATCCATTTCTAATCTTATTAATTTCTCTATACATATTTCTAATTCTATTTTGTTTTCTGTATGCCTCAATAGTTTGGATTATTTGTTTCTGAAATTGTCTCTTTTGTCTTCATAAAATACATCTGGTATTTATGTTTATATTTCTAAATTCTTCTTCAGTTAATAAGTTATTGTTGTTGATGTTAATCCATTGAAGTCTTGCCAGTCTTCTTTCCACCGCGTTCCTACAGGTTTCATCAAACCATGGTTTTTTTTTTTTACGTCCCGTGTCTCTCTACCCAGACATTCCATTGCTGCTGCTGTAATACAGGTCTTGATGTTATGTCATTTTTTCTCTGTATCATTATTATTAAATACTTTATCAGTCTTACTCAATTCTGTAACTAGAAACTGTGAGTACTTTTTTTAATGTCCTTGTCTTTCAAAAGTTCTATATGAAATTTATAATTTGTAGGTCTCTTACTGTAATATGTGGTATTGAGCCTAATGCGTACTATAGCTACTACCATTAAATGATAGGTATTACAATCCGCACCTCTGTAGCTTCGTACCTGTTGTATGCTTGTCTGGAAATGTCTATCGATAAGTATATGATCAATTTGATTTCTTATATAACCATCGGGTGATACCCATGTTTGTTTGTGTATATTTTTGTGCATCTGTTTAGTACTACTGATGATTAAACCCATTGCAACTGCCAAATGAATAAGTCTGACTCCATTATCATTTATTATATCATGTAGACTTTGTTGTCCAATAATATCTCGGAAGATAATTTCTTTACCAATTTTAGCGTTCTTGTCCCCAACCAACAAAACAAGGTCGTTATTTGGTATACTAAGAAGTACATTTTCTAGGTCATTATAGAATGCCTCTTTGATGTCAATATCACTATCTTCGGTTGGTGCATGAGCATTTTTAATGGTAATGTTTGTGGTGTTTTCTTTTAATCTTAGTTTACACATTCTACTATTGAATGTATCAAAGTTGATGACCGATGACCATAATTTCTTAGTGATCACAAAGCCAGTACCCAGTGCATGTTTATTTGTATCATTACCTCCATAGATGATAATCCTTTCCTGAATTGGTATCATTCCTTGTCGTATCCATCTGGATTCTTCAATGGCTAAGATATCAATTTTATATCGTTGGTGTTCGAATATCAGTTCTTGTGCTGCGCCTGCCCTGTATAAAGAACGTATCAATATATTCCAAGCGCCTATTCTCAAAGGTTGTTTTCCATGCAGAGGAAACCGTTTATTACCATCCGTTTCATTCTTAGTGACTGTTTCATAACTACTATTTGGGTTTTCCGTGGCTGGGTAGTTAGCCCCGAGCACAACCCCCGAACCTGGAGGACTGGATATCTCACTTAGTCTGGTCCCTAACCGTCGAGCACGGAACATTGCAGTAATAAAATGCGATTACAAGAAAGTCAGTGATGCTGATTCAATAAGAGGCTGACACAGGGTAATATGGTGTTGTTGGAAAGAAAGAGTGTGGAATGATATTGTTTGTAGGTGTTGACTCCTAAAACAAGAAATGATCGAATCAAAGTGAATGATGAATCAAATACATATAAGATGAGTATTACTTCTTCCTGTAAAGGGGATTCCGATCAAAGAAATATTCACTATAGTTGTTCTGTTTTTTGAATTATAAAAATCATTATGCTTATAATATTTACAGGAACAAATCTATCGTCGGAACTAACATTATGGATGTATATTCGAGCATCGACCGCCCTGTTGAACGCACTTAATTCAGGATGAAAAGTGTGTATATACAACGAATTTAGAGGGTAGATCTAGGTATACTAAACCTGTATGTTTTTTTTATCTTAATCTTAATTTGAGTTTCATTTTTTTTATGCTTATTCATTATTTTCTTTCTCTTATTATTTTTGAAACGGGTATATTTTTGATCAGACCGCATACTGGGTTTAGCAGAGTTATTTTAAAATTCAATACGCCCAACGCTTGTGAAAATTCAAAACACAATCTTTAATTTTGAAACACATTCAAAATTTGTCTTTACAATATTCTTTGAGTTTTACTTCACTCTTAACAATCTTGAATAACAATGTGTTCTTGCATAGAAAAAACTTTAACTTAATTTTACTAATCTTAATATCAAAACATATTATATAATTGTCTAAGCCCATAAGGTTTTACTAGAAATACTCTCGCTATTCTAATAAATGTTTCTTTGCTAAACTAAACACTTTACAATGCAATAATCTATTTCAAACTCATATACAATAATACCATAAATATATTCTTCAATTATTCTAATCAATAGTTCTAAATCTTATGTCTTGTTTTTTCACCAATGTGAGTTTTACTAACATGTTATTTACAAATAACCAATATCTCATTTTCTCTTAACATATGCATTTCTCTTACTCATATTCATTAATTGCTTAACCTTCTTAATCTTATTTTTTATAATGAGATTTATCACCTCTGTTAATATCTACGTATTGTGTATCTTTAACAATACAATTTTATTAACAATTCCTTATTCGTTATTTTCTTCAAAACGAAACAATAATCAACCCTCGTGATTAGTTTAAACTTCTAATTAGCTTATAGTTCCAATTGTTGATATCTTCGAAATTTCTTATTTCCAAAATATAAATAAAGACATTACTTACAGGAAGTTGACTTCTTACGTTTTCTCCCGGTAACAATTCGATGACTTCAAATCACTAAAGCACACACACACATATAACTTCAACTATCTGAAGTTTTTACTTGATTCAAATATTTCACTTGTATGATTACTTTTGAAATATATTCACTATTATTTTTCTTCGTAGCATAAGCACTTTAGTTAAAGTTGTCTTCTTTTAACTTTTCTTCTTTCCGTCTTCTAGTCGTTAGGCTCATTCAATATCGTTAACTCCTATGTGATGACGTCCGTTTTTTTTTCAACGGTCCCTTGTATAGGTTTGACTTTCCTCTTCTTCCTTCGTCAGTTATTCGGATAGGATATCTTCTCTTCTGGAATTCTCTGTAGAAGTCGTCTCGGGTTTTAGTAATGTCCACTATTTTACTTTTCGTTATTCGTACCTCGAATAATTTCTTTCTCCTTAATTATAATTGGCAATATAACCTAATGTTCAAAATAATTTCCGTTGCTTAATTGCGGCTTGCAATTCGTAACTTATCCCCTTCTATTCTTAATGGTTCAGTCCGGCTTAATTACTGGATTTTATTTTCTTCTAACGATATCCATTATCGCTCAAAAATCTTCATTCCGGTTAATTTAATCTTCTTACGAAATATTTATTTCGCCAGTCCACAGCTACTCGTAATTCTTAGAAGTAGTTAACTTGAATATTCATAGTATCTTCCTTTCGAAGTTCACCTTCGTTGTAATGGAATTGTCTGACTGTAAATACGTTAATGTTGAACGCATTAATTTTAATTTCCTGAATCACCTCGATTCAACTGTGAAAGAATATTCTTACTATTCTCACTTCAGCTTTAAGTACAATATAATTTCTAGAGTTACAGACTTACTCCAAAATCCATCTGTGGCTGCCGGTTCCATTCTTCTAGGGTTTACTTAGCTCCATCGGCTAACCTATTCATATCTGCCGCTCTCAGCGACTCCACGAGATCGGTGTTCTCGTTCCAATCACCGTCAATTCACTTTCACGTCTCTCACCTTACTGTCATGTGTTTTCTTTCATCACGTCACACTTTCATTTGCATAATTAGTGACGAATTATAATTTAAATTATTTACATCAAATAATAAAATATTAATTAAATTTCTTTTCAAGCACCACAACAAAATTAATAATTAAATTTCCACTCCAACTAATTTAAATTTTATTAAGGGGGAAAAATAAAATTTAATATTCCTATCAAAAACCTCCCCCTGCTTGAAAAGCAAATTTTACTTCTATCATTCTTTCATAGTTCATTTCTTTTTCGGTTTAGTTACTTTTCCTGATCTTAACTTCATTGATTCTTCAATGGACAATTTCTTCTTTTCCTTATCCTTTTGAGCTGGTTCTGGTTCGGAATCATCTTCAGTTGTAGTAAATAGATGTTCTAATCTCCAGATTCTCCGTGCTTCTAATTTCCGTTCTAATTCGGCATCATTCGGTTCATCTTTCACTTCTTCTTTGCTTTCTTCTTCATCCCCCTCGGATTCAACGTTATCATTTTCCTCTGCCTCATCCGATGATGATTCGTGATGTGAATTTGAGTTTCTCCTTTTAACAATTTCTTCATAATCTTCATTACTCGTCAATCTATTTGATAACAATTCTGCACCTAGAACCTTTTCATTTATGATAGCATTTTTGGTTAAATTAACTTTACGATCCTCAGGTACCCATATCTTATATCCTCTAAGCTTAGTAGAGTAGCCTACCATTATTCCTTTGATGGCTCTTTGATCGAACTTGCTTCTTTTTCTTAATGTCGGTGTCTTAATGTACACTATACTCCCGAACTTTCTTAGATGTTTGATACTTGGGTTATATCTTTCCCCATTCCAAACTTTTAGTGGAATCCTATTATTGATCGTTTCAGGTGGGGATCGGTTCAACAAGTAGTTCGCACATTCTGTTGCAAATATCCAAAAATTAGTGGGAAGTTTTGATTCAATCAAAATCGTTCTTGCGCAATCTAATAGGGTCCGGTTATACCTTTCCGCTATCCCATTGTGTTGTGGGGTATACGCTGATGATGTCATGTGTTTAATACCATGATCACGAAAATAATTACTTAGATCTTGATTCGTATACTCTGTCCCTTGGTCGGATATGAAACTCTTTACTTTTTTTCCGGTCTGTCTTTCTACAAAGGTAATAAAGTCTTTAGTAACTTGGTTCACTTGATCTTTGGTCTTAATGAAGTAAACAAACCCTCTTCTCGAAAAATCATCAATGAATGTAACTATGTATTTGGCACCATAATGATTAGGTAAGTTCAATGGACCACACACATCAGTGTGAACTATTTCCAAAATTTCATTGCTCCTAATGAAATTTAATTTCCTATGTGGCAAGTCCGTCATCTTCCCGATCTTGCATGATTCGCACATATTGGATGAATCAATAGTCACTGGCTCTATTCCTCTTAATAACTTTTTATCTAGGATCAGCTGCAATTTGCGATAAGCAATGTGGCCTAGTCTGTCGTGCCACAATTTAGCTCTATTCTCCGAATTGGTAGTAAAGCAATTTATTTGGTTCTTATCTACTTGCACATCAGCAACATACAAATTCGAATCTAACCTTGCTTTAAGAACAATTTCTCTGTTCCAATCATATACCGTATAGAATTTTCCTTTTAGCACTTGTACGAAATTCTTATACGACAGTAAAGATGATGATATCAGATTTACACCAATATCTGGTACATGATATACATCTACTAACTTCAATGATACATCCTCATGATCCGAAACTTTGCATTCGAGGTTGATTACTCCTTTTCCTATCGCTTTTATAGGTTTCACGGAAGCTCCGTGTATTTCTACGGATTCTGTCAACTGTTCATATTCATTGAAATCATCCCGGTTACAACAAATATGATGAGTTGTACCGCTATCGAGTAACCATGTGTTTTTGCTTAACCTAGCAAGCATACACCTGTTTTTATCGGTGATAGAAATTCCTGTGTAAGTTCTTCTCTCACTTGATCCAAAACTAGATCTTTTATTTTGATCTGTTGATTTACTGGTACTAGGTTGACTCACTGAGTCCTTCTTACGTAAATAACAATTTTTGGCTATATGTCCTGGCTTATTACAAATGAAGCATTTTCGCTTCTCCCTGTATTGAATAGGGTTCTTTACAGATTTGCTCTTATATACATTTATTTCACTAGGGTTTTCTAGCTGCGGTTTCTTGTTTCTTTTTCGTTCAATTTCATTCAAGATTTTATCAAGAATGGTCTCGAGGTTAAACTGAGGGGTGTCCTCGGTCAAACTTATTCCCTGAGCTATCGGGTCGAACTCATCAGGTAGGCCGGATAACACCATCCAGCATAATTCGAGTTCATCCATACTTCCACCTATCTGATTTAATTCTTTTAACAAAACTTTGATACTCACAATATCAAATTCCAAGGTATTAAAATTGTTGAAGTTGGTTGCATCATACAACTTTCGCTTTAATCTTGATATCCTTAAGCGATCAAGTTTGTTATATCTATTATCGAGTTCCTTCATTAGCTCGTATGGGTTAGAGTCTTCTTTAATAATTAGTTTAAATCTGTCCTCCAACAGTTCAAAGATAGTGCCAAACGCTCTCTCAGATTTTTCTATCATTTTGCATTTTTCTGTTTCATTTGAAATCTTTTCAAGTTCAGACAATGGAAGGTTCGCAGCCTTCCAAAGACCATCTTTCATTAATATATTCCTCATACTGAGTTTCCAGGATACATAGTTTCTACCATTAAATTTCCCACTAGAAATTATCTCATTACTATTAAATGCCATTGTACTACGATTTAAGAGTAATATCAAAAACAATAATACAATTATCAGACAACAATAATATCTACCTAAACTTATAGGTTGATATACCATGACCTACTAAACATTGATAAACCAATAAAAGGTATTTTACAATTGCTATCTGCAATTTTTATACAAATATAACTTAAGATATTCTGGATAACTATTTTATCCAATTTATATTACATACAATTATTTATTCTATTTCAGGGGCTTAAATTTATAATAAAAATATACTGACTATTAGATTTATCAATATCAATTTGAATCACAAAAAGTTTAATTAATTTTCACTCTGCAACTACAAGGGCTCAAACTGCATTTACAGTTTTAAAGTCACCAATAAAGTCTCACGCATGCGCAGTGGAAGCATGCTGGGCCCATAACCATTCTGAAACGGGTATATTTTTGATCAGACCGCATACTGGGTTTAGCAGAGTTATTTTAAAATTCAATACGCCCAACGCTTGTGAAAATTTCAAAACACAATCTTTAATTTTGAAACACATTCAAAATTTGTCTTTACAATATTCTTTGAGTTTTACTTCACTCTTAACAATCTTGAATAACAATGTGTTCTTGCATAGAAAAAACTTTAACTTAATTTTACTAATCTTAATATCAAAACATATTATATAATTGTCTAAGCCCATAAGGTTTTACTAGAAATACTCTCTATATTCTAATAAATGTTTCTTTGCTAAACTAAACACTTTACAATGCAA
>JAFIDM010105303.1:0-11896 GCA_023159025.1 Thereuonema tuberculata | reverse complement strand
ACGTTATCCAAGATGCTATGAAACTCAAAGAACCCATTGTGACTTTGAATGTTGGGGTTGATAATCCGAATTCAGCAGTGAAGATTTCACCTAATTGCATTACTTTGATTTTCTTCAAATTTTATTTTTTCGTTTTTTATGAAGACAACTTTACAAACTCAGCAAGGGATTAATTTAAATGAAATAATGCAGAAGATTTACTGAGTTAATAAATTTTACAGTAACAAAAGGCATTTGAAATGTAAATCATGAATTTTATCGGAAGGGCAGTGGCGCCTCAAAAACAAAAATGAACAATAAAAAACTCGGAGATGAATTACGCCGACATACATTTAAAAAAGTTTAAAAAGTTTAAAAAACAATCTAAAAAGGATCAGGACTTCGGTTTCGCTCGTGCCACAGAGCTTTTTCAACTGGTTGAACTGGTCGGCGTAATTCATCTCATATATTTGCACACGTTAAGCATTACTTAATAAAAAACTCACTATTGAAAATTTAGTGAGAAAATTTATGTACCACGGTTCCATGGCCTTATTGATTTTTTTTTTTCGCATTAAAATTCAAACTACAAATTGCAGTTATAAATAAACAACAAATTGTGAGGCCAAATTGTTTATCAAGTGACATCCTGATACAGCTGTTTCACGCTGAGGCACCACTGCGCTTCCATTGATCATTCATATTAGCATCAGTACGGAGATCTGATTGTTTTACTGGTGACTTCTTCTGGCTGATGATCGTCAAAGAGCGTGAGATAGCGGCTCCAGGTTGTCACTTAGTAAACAAAATTAGTCTTACCCATTGTTGTTTAATAACAATTGAAATGCGCAGTTTCGCACATAAAGTCCTTTATGCCGGCGAATGGTTCGCACATAAATTTTCTCACTGATTTTTCATTAGTGAGGTTTTTATTGGCTATTTTTTCTTTTGAGGCACAACTGCGCTTCTGATGATCATTCATATTAAGAATATTCTCACCCATTGCAGAATAACCTTTTTTATTTTTTTCGTTTTTATAATAAATAATAATAATAGCCGGGTATCGTCGCTTTGCTCCGGAACCCTTGCATATATAGCATTCAAAAAACAAACTTTATTTATTTAGCAAATTAATGTTGCGATCGTCGGAGAATATATAACTTCTCAGCCCGTTGTGGCGTCTCCGAATAACTCGGATGTATTGCGGGTCGGCGTCACACACCGAAAATTCACATTTTTGCATGTATATTGCAAGCGCTGAAGCTTTTGTGAATAAGCGATACATCGTTCGATAGAACTTTCAAATACCAACATTTTCTCAATATAATGTTCTCTTCCATCTTTTATACTTTTCGTTTAAATTGAGGAAAAGTCAAAATATGACCCTTTAAAAGGCACCATCTTGGAAACCAAAAAATTTCTCAAAAAATTTTTGTAGCATTTTTTTTGTCTTAAAAAGATCTACATTTTATTCATTTACATGACCATTCTATCTCTTATAGTTTGGTCACAAAATTGGAAAAACGTAAAGTCTTACAACAGACAGAATAACGCTTTTATCATATAAGATATGAAACTCTAATAACTGTATTGTTAAAAATCTTTTTAGCTTGGTTGTGGAAATGGGGGTGATACGTGTATGTCACAGTTATATTTTTAGTTTTATTTTATTTTTCTTTTGGATTATAAATATTTTTATACTCTTTTTTATAACTTGATTTATTACTTTCTCTGGATATTTATTATCTATAAATCTATTGTATATGTTTTTAATATGTTTGTTAAACAAATCAATGGGTGAGCATGTGTAGAATGAGAATGCTTTCTGAACACATATTGCTATCACGTTCTTTTAACCATATTTAGGAATTGATGAAGTAAAAGATAATACAGCATTTGATGCTGTAGATTTTCTATATGATTCGGTTTTTATACATCCGTTATCATTGCTAATGAGAACATCTAAAAACGGTAATTGTTTCACTGTGCAATGTTTTTCTATAGTGACCTTGAGTTATTGATGTATTGTGTTGAATTGTTGTGCTATGATCTCTTCATTATCAATATTTTCTATAATTAATATGTCGTCGACATATCTGATAAAAATAAATATGATTATAATGATTAATAAAGAATTCATTTTCTATGTATTGTCAATAGTCAAGACTACCGTATTGTCAATAGTCAAGTATTGACATTCTATTAAAAATATGGTCAAATCTATTAATAAATTGTTGTTAGTTATTGTGTGCTATCTTACTTTTTCTTTGATGATATTAACATTGTACGCACGTTAATTTCGATTCTATTAATAAATCTTTAGTGTGTTTTTCCATTTTAAGTAAATCATTCAATGCCTTAATTAATAAAGTATGAGAAATTGATGCGTACAGATCCACTACATCAATGGAAAATAATTTATCTCATTTATTTATCTTTAATCCTTTTAAGTTTTGGCATAATTCGTAACTATTTTTAACGTGACCAATCGAATTTTGATTGTAAGGTTTTAGAAATTCAGCTACATATTTTGAAATATTATAAATTATTGAGTTTTGACAATTTATAATGGGTCGTGATTGGAACGTTCCCTTGTTATTTTTGATTTTATGTATTTTGGATGTTATTCTCATTTTAGGTAGCAGAGTGATTTTTTTACAAAAATCTTTACTTATTGTATGTTTGTCTATATTATGCAGTAGTCCTATTCTTTTTAATTTTTTCTTCATGTCTTTTTGAATTTCATATCACTTGAATTATAAATTATTTTTACAGTAAAATAAAACAAAGAACGCACATTACTAAAAAAAAAAAAAAAAAAAAAGCAAAAAAAAAAACACACAAATTCACTGAGCTATTTTTTGATATTTGTGCTGGAAATCGAGGACAGTACTGTTTAGAGGCTTATTGGCCTCTCTTCAGCCCGACCTATCCAGCATACCAAGCTCAGTGAAATGGGACGAATACACAAACGGACAAACATACAAAGCAATGACCCCTGAATTACAAAAACATCAAAATAAAATCAAGAATAAAAAGGGGTGAATAATTAATCCTCGCTAGCGTTTAGCTTAGCATCAAGGGATTAATTTATAACAAGATTAGTAATTAGACAAAAGATTTAACATGCGTTAGTACATTTTTACAGTAAAATAAAACAAAGAACGCACATAACTAAAAAAAAAAAACACAAATTCACTGAGCTATTTTTTGATATTTGTGCTGGAAATCGAGGACAGTACTGTTTCGAGGCTTATTGGCCTCTCTTCAGCCCGACTTATCCAGCATACCAAGCTCAGTGAAATGGGACGAATACATCTTTTTATTCTTGATTTTATTTTGATGTTTTTGTAATTCAGGGGTCATTGCTTTGTATGTTTGTCCGTTTTGTGTATTCATCCCATTTCACTGAGCTTGGTATGCTGGATAGGTCGGGCTGAATAGAGGCCAATGAGCCTCGAAACAGTACTGTCCTCGATTTCCAGCACAAATATCAAAAAATAGCTCAGTGAATTTGTGGTTTTTTTTTTGTTTTTGTTTTTTTTTTAGTTATGTGCGTTCTTTGTTTTATTTTACTGTAAAAATGTACTAACGCACGTTACATCTTTTGTCTAATTATAAATTATTTTATAACTGTTTTTTATTTTCCATATGATCTTTTAACATGTTCAGATAGACGTCGGTATCTAAAATAACTATTTTATTATCTTTGTCCGATTGTGTTATGACAATATCTTTATTATTTCCTAATTCTATTGTATGTTCTGATTTCTAAAGGTGAGATGTTGTTGTTGTTATTTTCCGGAGGATTGTAATGAGCTAAAATGCCGATCTGATGTCTAATTCGTTTTTTCTCCTCGGTATATATTAGATATTTTACTAAAGCTTTTTCTGTTAAGCCTATTATATTTTCTGGTTTGTACGGAAATATTTCTACAATAAATTTGTTACCTTTTGCTAAAACCGCTTTTTAATACATGTCTAATATATATTTAGATTCATTAATAATATTCTCTGTTTCCTCTGTTGGTGTATTCCATTTTTCATTTGAAAGGGTGTTTAATTTTTTTAAATGTCTCATTTTAGTTTTTTCAAATGTGGTTCAATATTTATTTGCTCTAATTTGTAATACCAAAATATTATCTTCCATTTGTGTTTTTTTGTTTATTTCATCTGACATTTTTTTCAATTTTTTTATTAAGTAATTCTTTTTCTTGTCCCATTCAATAATTCTAATATTTAAGAATTGATCATACATTTTATCTGTAAGTTTTTGATTTTTGGGTCATTCATGTAGGATACTGAAATACGTAATTGCTTTGGTATTAAATTGTTTTTCTTACAAGCAAGATTAAATGCTTTTGCCGTTTTTACTTTTGCTAATTTAATGTTCATAATGAAATATTGTTTTATTGATTGCGGAGTTGGATTAGGATATTTTCTCAATATCGAAGAAATCATTTTTCATGAAATTTAGAGGTAACAGGGAAAAATCTTAATTAAATTAATTCTTTATAATTTAAAAAGATTAAATCAGAGAGTCTTTAATTTAATAAATATATGTGATTATTGTTATTTTTTTCTTTTAATGTTAACAATATTTTTGTCTTTAAGAAAAGAGGAGTTTCCCGTTAAAAAGAGGATTTAATATAAAAAGCCTTAGGTTCAGTTTTTACAATTTGATAAAGTATTTGAAAACACATACAATAATTAATGATTAATTAATTATTGGAAAGAAGTAAAATTATATGACGACGAAAAGAACACATCAATCGAGACGTTTTCATTGGACGAATCAGGAAGCGTATCATCGGTTGATAGCTACCCAAAAGAAAAAGAGGACCCCATATACCGAGTGATCAAGAAATAACAGAAGGTGTTCGGAGCACTGTAGCGTGTTATGTACTGGACGAAATAGAACGAAAGTTGGCCACCATACAAATTAAAGTATGCGGTTTCGATTTCTCAAGAAAAAAAAAATAGTATCAAACAACGCCGATAGGGGAAATTCTGGCGATCGAAAAATGCATCAGGAAATTTTCAAAAACGGATACTTTGTGACACGATATCGAGGATAAAAGGAGGGGTTGCGGGAATTCTATTCATTCTGCAAGAAGTGGCCCGTCGATGGCGTTGTCACGACGTGATCGTGCTTTATTAGTCAAGCTGTTTTATCAGCGGGATGAAAATCCAATGCTGCTCTTCGTGAATACCGGTGATTAAAACAGTAACGTAGAGGACCGATGACCATAACTAACTTACGAAGAATGGTTGAAAGATTTGAAAGAACAGGGTGTGCAACCAGGCTGAGGACGTAAACGCATCAAGCAGGAACAAATTGAAGAAGTTGCAACTGCCGTTCAGGATCAGGCGATAGCTAATAAGCAGGGTACCAGCAGTGCACATTTAATATCCCAACAAACAGATATCCCGTTGTTAACGGGGCAGAAGATATTGCATAAGATCCTGAAATTTTATCTATATAAGATAACATCCATTCAAGAATTGGTCCAAGGGAACAGAAATACCCGATTAGAGTTTGTTTTGAGATTTTTGGCTCGAATGGAAGTGGATGACGAGTGGCTGTGGTGGATATTATGGAGCGATGAAGCTGACTTCCATGTGCACGGTGATATCAACACACAACTGCCGTATTTGGGCTGAGACAAATTCACACGTTGGTCAAGAGATCCCCTTACATTCGCCGAAAGTCACAGTTTGGTGTGGGTTCACTGCTTCTTTTATCATCGGCCCGTACTTTTATAAAGAAGTTGGTAGAAATGGACTAGTGACTTGTTCTGTCAATTCCGACAGGCATGCCGATATGCTCGAGAACTTTGTGAAACCTCAACTGCAGCAAAGAAATTGTATCGATTCTACCATTTTCATGCAAGATGGTGCGCCACCGCACATCGGACGTCGGGTGAAGGATCCTGCATCAACATTTCACAGACGCCAGAGTAATTAGTCGCGCATTTCCCGTGAATTGGCCTCCGAGGTCCCCTGATCTGAATCCTTGCGATTTCTGGTTGTGGGTCTACCTGAAAAGCATTGCGTATCAAGGACATGCTGCTGACATTCCTACCTTAAAAGATCAAAAGACGTTACATGTCAGACGAATATATGCCGATATGCAACGAGCCACCGTCGAAAACCTCGTGTACCGCATGCAATTAGTGGAACATCAGGCTGGTGGTCACCTTGAGCCAAATTTGTAGGTTGCTATAATAAACGTTTTTCATTGGTTTTTGGTGTGTTGTTATTTACTGTTTCCATTGGCAGTTATGAATTCTTTTTTCACACATTATGCGCTTGCAGCGCCATAATTTCCTCAATCGGCGTTGTTTCGTACTAATTTTTTTTCTTGACAAATCGAAACCGCATACTTTAATGTGCATGGTGGCAAAATTTTGTTCTATTTCGCCCAGTACATAACAAGCTAAACTTTAGGGTATTTACACTTTTGCCGCCTATGGGCTATGCCATATTTGCCGCCCTTCCTCCTGACCCTCCTGTCTGAATATATCACTAGTAAACTATACTGATGTTTATGTTTAGTTTTGAGCGAAGTTACTGATAATTTTCAACTCGTCCAATCGTTTGAGTAAGTGTATAGCAGCTGTCACTTCGATTCACAGATATCTGAGTTCGCAACCGATTCAGGTTAAGCAGAATTGTTTCTACTTGAAAACCAGAAATTCAGATTGAAATGAAGTAATTAGGGTAGAAATATTATCTCAGTTTGCGTAGCTTAATGGTCAAAGGCTCTGGCTGCCAAGAAGAGGGTCCTGGTTCGAATCTAGTAGAGGGTGAGAAGAAAAAAAAAGAGAATTAAAATAGAAAAAAAGATACATCTCTATCTGCTTGTGAGCAGAATTGAATGATGATTGCTTCTGAGCAGTATTCCACAGCTTAGATTCAAATGTGAGAGTTAGTTCTGATAGGGTAAGCGGATCTTGGGAGACGGAATGTGAGACTGTTGAGCTGAGCAAACTGAGATGTCAATCTCCTTAGGTTGACTAGATATCCTACCATCACATAGGTGTGAAAATGTGCAATGTGGACTTCTGGCCAAAATGAGAGATTGGAAAATCAGTTTCCTAACTGCTTAGGGGCTCTCTTCGGTGGAGTATGTGTGGGGAGTTAATCTGGAGAGAGCCTGATTTTGCCACAGAAAACTGAAGAAGTGCTTTATCTCTACAGAGGTAAATTTTAAATCAGTTTCTATATGTGCGGAGTACGTGCGTGACGTCACACGCTTCTTCATCTGCTCCGACACGAAAAACTGTAAGTGAAAAATTTTATGCTACCGCAAATTAATTAACTAATTACAATAGAACTGTTTAGTGAATTCCTATAACTAAATAATAATGACCAGTAATGAATACATGAAGTATAAAATAAACTGTGGAAAATGCAACAATTTGTTAAAAGAAGCTGAAGTAAAGTGTCATGGCTGCGGAACGGAGTATCATGCAAAATGTGCAAACCTGGATTATAAAAATGAATACATGACTCCTTCTAAAATTAATCTTGGCGCTGTAAAGCATGTAAAAATATTACAGTGAGAAATAGGAATACCTTAGAACATAAGGAAGAACAAGAGAAGCAGCAATCACCAGCCCCGTCACCAAAAAGGAAAATTCCAACCTCCCCATATCAACCGATTTCGGACAAGCCATCCTTAAGGAAATTAAAGATATGAAAGAAGAATTGAACAAAGTAAACGAAGGTATGAAATTTATCAGCTCGCAATATGGAGACATATTAGTAAAACTAGAAAACAACAATGAATTCCTGAAACAAACAAATGATAGACTTAAGAAATTAGAAAATCAAGATAAAACTAATAAGGAAATAATAAATAATATGGAAATGGATATTGAAAACTTTGAAAGTCAACTCCGTAAAAATAATTTAGAGATCATAGGTATACAACAAAATCCAAATGAAAACCTATCGAAGGTAATTGAAACAATATCAAACATTCTATACACAAACCATTTACTAAAAGATAGAGATTTATCATAGATTCCCAACACATAACTGTGCCAAGACGAAACCAATAATCATAAAATTCTGCAAACTATCTGCAAAACTAAAATGGATAGAGAAAATTAAAAAGCAAAAAAAGTATTAACAAATAGTGAAATCTTCCAGAACAATGATGCATCAAGAATTTATATGAACGACAATCTCACAAAAAAGAAGGAAAAACTGTTCTGGCAAACAAAACAAAAAGCAAAAGAAAAAAACTATAAATTTGTGTGGATCAAGAATCAAAAAATTCTTGTGAAAAAAGACGAAAACTCAACAATCCAAAAAATTGAAAATGAAAATGAACTTTGAAAAATTGAATAAGAAAGGGAAAAAAATGGAAGAAATTAAACATGTATCCTGAAACTAACAACTTTAATAATTTATATAACTGGAAAGAAAAATATAAAAATAATTTTGTCTCCTGTGATACTAACTTCAATCTTGTTTTTTTAAACATAAGAAGCCTAAAGAAGAATTTTGATTACCTTAAAGCTAATATAGAACAAGCTATAGAGTATATTGATGTAATTATTTTGGCAGAAGTAAATGTGACTTTGGAAGAAGTTATAATCTTTAAATTAGACACTTTTAATAATATATGCAAATTAAGTGGAAAAAAAGGGGGGAGGATTATTAATTTTTTATAAAAATTATATAACTATTGACAATTGGAATTTGGAATCAAAATCCTTTGAAAACATAATTTGAAATGTAAAGAAAAAAACAAAAAACTTATATCAAAATAAAGAAATTGAAGCAACAATATTAGCAATCTATAGACCACCCAATAGTAATAAAAATGACTTCATCATTGAAATGAATGAAATTATGCAAGAACTCAATGAGAAAGTCAAAGACAAGCACCCACTGATATCAATAGGCGATATTAATATCAATTTATTAAATAATAAAAATAACTTAATAATACAAAAATATATAGAAATATATAATAATCTCGGACTAAGAAATTTTATTTATGCAGTAACAAGGGACATAAAAACAAATATATCACATTCTAAAACCTGCATACATCATTGTTTTGCAAAAGCAAATAAAACTAATATTATTGAAAACATTATTCAAAATGATATATCAGATCATTATATGATCATAATGCAGCTCATAAACCTCAAACCAAATTTATTAAAGAAAAATGAAATGAATATATATAACAAATCTAATAGTATAAAAAACGAAGTATATTTTTTAGACAAATTACATTTAATAACAAATAAAGTAATGACATATAATATAAATAAACCAAATAAAATGATAAACCTGCTAATGAAATGTAATCATCAATCAAAAAAAAATAATAGACATTTGAAAGAAATTATTGAAAATATACGACAAATAATTTACGCTCATCAAAGGTAAAAAGAAATATATATAAAAACGCTTGGATGACTGACGATTTATTTAATCATATTAGAGAAAAAGATAAACTATTTCAAAGATATAAAAACAATAAAACAAATAAAAAATATTTTGAAGAATACAAAATTAAAAGAAATTGGTAAACAGTTATATAAGAAAAATAAAAAAAAAACTACTATTACAATAAACTAAATGAAAACATTAAAAACGGAAAAAACTATTGGAATATAATAAATTCTGTAATAAACAAAAAGGACACAACTGTAAATAACAATCTGGAAAAACTTATACAAAGAAAAGGATTACAAACCACTTTTACTGAAATGGGAAACTACTTCACAAACATTGGTAATGTTGAAATTTGTAATTGTAATAATAATCTCCTAAAAACAAATATTACCCAGTCTCCTAATTCATTAGTTGTATTTCCTCCTACAATAAATGAAATAACTGAAATAATCAAAAATATGAAAAATAAGAACTCTGTTGGCTTAGATAATATCATGGTAGAGGATATCAAAAAATTCCATCACAATATAACAGAATTTATGACTTTATTAATAAATAATATTATTAAAAACGATACATATCCAGATAAATGGAAAATATCTAAATTAATTCCCATCTTTAAAAATGGAAATTATATGGATATAACAAATTATAGACCAATATCAATACTCTCAAATTATCAAAAATTACAGAAACCTACATTTTTAACACAATATATAATTTTATTGAAAAATATCAGTTAATAAATAAAAATCAATATGCATATCAAAAAAATAAGAGTACAACATTAGTATTACAAAACTTAAATGAAATTATATATAAAAACTTAAACAAAAGTAATTTCATTCTAATTATATAAACAGATGTTACACCGAATCCGTGAAATTGCCTATTGCGGGAAATCGGCAAAAAATTGCCGAATTCATGAAAAGTGCAAGCCCGTTGCTTTATTCATGAAATAGGCAAATTAGCTGCCGAATGCGTGCATTGAGCAACAAAGTTCTTGCTTTTTTCATGTATTAAGCAAAGTAGACAGTGGCGCTCCAGTGGTGTTTTTTGCAACTAACTGTTTACTTGAGCAAAACGTCCAGTTAAAGGACGTAGAACTGAAAGAAAATAGAAAGAAAAACGACACCTTAAACTAATTTTATTAAAAGGTAGTTTCACGATTTGTATCGTGCGTAATCATCGTATGAATTTTCACGATTTGCATCGGGCATCATCATCGTACGGCGCACTGCACTGCGCAAGCGCACTAGTTGTTTAGTTTCTTCGATTGCGAGTTTCTTTGAACACATACAGACTGTCACCGCCGTGCTTCATCCGATTCATAACAAGGATTCTGGAAACTTAGAAACATCACTCATGTGTTAAATTGAATTTGATTTGTATTTTTAAATGATTTGTTAAATAAAGAAATTTCAAAAGAGGCATGGATATTTGTAACCGAGAACCGACTGATAGCACTGTATTTGTATATAGTATTTTTAAAGGTTTGTTAAATAAAGATAGCTAGATTAAAAGAGGTGTTGATATTTGTAACCTTTTTGACTTGAAAATTAAATACATCAAATTATATATTATAATATTTAAATTTACTAAAACGCATTCAGCAAATAAATAAAAATGTCCAAGTTATGACACAACCCAAATCCACGCATTTTAATACAGATTCAAGTTAAATTCGACATCCGTTTCAAAATTACTTCTGCAACTGTCAAAATAACAATTTAAGAATTCCATACACTTCTCTGCTCAATGCACGCATTCGGCAGCTAATTTGCCCATTTCATGAATAAAGCAACGGGCTTGCACTTTTCATGAATTCGGCAATTTTTTGCCGATTTCACGCAATAGGCAATTTCACGGATTCGGTGTAACATAGACATGAAAAAAGCATTTGATAATCTCGATCACAACATTTTACTACAAGAACTAAATAATATTGGTATAAGAGGCCCAATGCTTAAAATACCAAAGAACTATTTAAAAAACAGAAAATTCAAAATTAAAATACAAAATAAAACAAGTAAAATATATAATTTAAAAAAAGCATACCACAAGGATCTAACTTAGGCCCAATACTATTTCTAATATATATTAATACGTGGATGGGATGCCGTCGCACTTGTTAAAAAATAAACAAGAAAATTAATACATAATAGGGGCAACTAGTTTCGGACAATGTTATTGGTATGTCCTTCTTCAAGCCAGGATTGGAAATAATTTTAAATTTGCTTCTTGTAACTGACGCTCATCTTTCTGCGCAGTCGCGGGCCAGTTTGGGTTGCTCGGAGTTGGGGGTGAGTGGGAGGGTCCACTGTTTGTTTGGGGGACGGGTTTGTTGGGTGTGCCTTGGAATTGTCGTGGGGGTGTGTCTGGTTCGGGCGTGGAGTGTCTTTTTTTATTTTGCGTTTTTTTAGGCCATATTGTTCCATTTGCTATACTGAAAGGCATTGATTGTAGCAATCTGGATCAGTTAGGATGTGGA
>JAFIDM010105301.1:0-11898 GCA_023159025.1 Thereuonema tuberculata | reverse complement strand
TCTGTATTTAATATGCATCAGATCATATTTTGATTCTGTATTTAATAGAATATTCATTTTATGATCCTTTCAATTCTAGCCTTGATTCCATGGAAATCTTTTTTTGACTCTTCAAGTTGATATTTCAGAGGATATAGATTGTGTTGCAAACACTTGATGGAAATCTTACTCTATCTATATTTGGATTCAGTTTTGAGTGTTGACACAGATTCACTTGATTTCTGCATCGCTTACTGAGTCAGGCTTTAGTCACTGCCATTAAGCTTCTCTATATTTCAACCTTCCTCACCTGTTAGTTTTCATTTAATCAACAAACCTCAAAATCAGCAGAAGATTTCTAAACATTAATTTATGCTAAATCTTGTATTATTGTAAATTATTGTAAGAAAATGTTGTTCATTTTTTCTTAGCAAGTGATATTATTGCAAGGCTGGGAAGATGTTCTACGGCTCAGAAACCTGTTAAAGCAAAGCAAAGTTATGAGTCAAGTGTTTGTTTGTAAATAAAACTTTTTTTATTGTTTTATTAAGAATAATAATAGATTTGTGTAGATCTGTTGTGACTAAATCCTGATTAGTGGAAGTGAATAAATTTGCTTCTTGTATACTATGGGGACATCAATAAATGGTTAAAGGTTGGGTTACTAATAAGGACTTTAAATAGGATAAAATAAATAACAATTCAGTTTCTTAGTTTATTCACATATCCATGTTTTCCTGAGATTCAAGATCAGACTTAAGAAGAAAAAAAAATACTTATGAATAATTTTCTTACCATAATTTAATGTCTATATGTATCTTAATGCCATTCAGGCGGGGATGTTTACATCTTTTCTTGCGTGACTGTCTGCTTTCTTTCAGCTTGCAGTAGCTTTAAAATGCCTTTGGGAAGTGGAGCACACATTGTAATTATAGCCTAAATATAATATTGAGCTGAAATGCTCCCCTACCCAGAAAAGCTGGAAAAAGGGTGAAGAAGAAGATATATCTTAATATCTATATATGTATTGGGTGAGTGCAAAAGTTCTACCCATTTTTAATACCCATAAAGAAGAGCAAATAAACGCAAAATGAACAGCGCCTGTTATTGTGCATAATCCCCATTGCTATCTAGGACCTCTTGCCATCTTTCTGGTAGGAGATGAATCCCACGGTGGTAAAATTCCGGCGGTTTTGAGTCAAAAAAGTCTTGGATGTAGTTTTCACAGCATCTAGATCATCAAAGATTTTCTGACTGAAGGAATTGTTCAATGCACGAAATAGGTGATAGTCAGTTGGTGCCAAGTCAGGGGAATAGGGAGGGTGGGGTAAAACCTCCCAACCAAAGCCCAGTAACTTTTGGCGAGTGATGACAGCAGCATGTGGCCTGGCATTACCATGATGAAGGATAACACCGCGATGATTGATGAGACCTGGCCGCTTTGCTACCAAATTTGAATGCAGCCTGTCTAACTGTAGACAGTAGAAGGCAGCATTGATGGTTTGGTTGAGTGGCAGGACCTTCAGTGAATTATTCCCTGCACATCCCACCACACACTCAATAACACCTTCTTGGGATGAAGTTCAGCTTTCGAAGTCGATGCAGGTGGATCAGAAGGGCGACGTCCTACGATGCTTTACGTTACGGTACATAACCCTCTTCTCATCTCCTGTCAAAATTCGTGTCAAGAATGGGTCATTTTTGTACCGGGAAAGCAAGGAAACACAGGTGGCGATTCGGTCATCCCGTTGCTTAGCTGTCAGGTTATGTGGAACCCAACGATCCAACTTTCTCGTAAAACCCAACTTAACCAGCCGTCTCTCGACCATTGTCTGGTGTACGTTGAAGGTCTCCGCTAATTCATGCATGGTTGGGTTCGGGCTGTTCCTTATGGCTTGGGCAATATCGTCCTCTCCAACGTATGATGGCCGTCCACTCCTAGCCTGATTTTGGCAGCTTCTGTCTCCTTCCCTAAATTTACGAAACCATCGACGACATGTGCTTTCGTCTATTGCATCCTCCCCATAAACTTGACAAACATTGCGACATGCTGGGGCTGCTGTACTCTTTTTATCGAACTTCTATAACAAACAATGTCTTATATGCTCCTTTTCGCATTCCATGTTACACCCTCTGATATTTTTTTTGAGAAGATTAACTTTGTGAGATACGATGCATTTATAAGTGAGGTATCCACACGTTTGATTGGCAGACGATTTGCGTCATTACAATGTCATGTGTGAGGGCAATTCCATTGCAAATTTTCATATCCAAAAATGGGTATTCCATTGCACTCGCCCAATAGATATAGATATTACCTGTTTGTGCAGATATAAAGTTAAAAATGTACACAAATAAAGCTTCTTAATAAGATTAATGGATACAATTCTATATTGTTAATCATCAAAGAATTGAAAGATTAAAGATTTTTAAACTTGGTACCAGGAAGAAATAATGATTGGGTAATTATAGTCAATGTACGATTAGATAAATATAGTGAACTTTCAAAACTGTATAATATGAAAATGACTTAGTCATGTTTTATTTTTTGTTGTTTAAATAACAATTTAATCCTTTTTTCTTAATTTTTCAGTCATCGTCTTGAATATTTTGGCAACATTCCATTCAGGGACATTCTTCCTACCAATCCTGAGGCTGAATTATCAGAATTATGGAATATTAAATTTAAATCATCATCCAAAGACTGTGGATCCAAAGAAGAAGTTTAGTAAATTCCATAAAATTACTACAATTAAAAACAGTTGAACCTTTGCTTCAATCATTTAGGTTCAGATAAATTTGCAAAATCTTTTAAGTTTACTTATTTGCTTTCTTAATTTTTCAAACTCTGTTATCACTTGATTTTAATGAGAAAATCAAAATAAAAACTATTGGAGATAATTTTATATTAAATTGTTGCTGAAATGATATTTAAAATTGTTGCTATAAAATCATTAGGGTTTGCTGATTGTAAAGATATTTGAATAAACACGAATTCCTCTGATAATTATCTGACAAATTAAATAAATTAATTGCTTTTTCAAAAATGTTTGAACTTAAAAAATATTTAAATCATTGAGAAGAAACAATTTTATAATTGAAAAATAAAAATATTTTTTTATCATTATTTTGTTTTTGTTTTATTTATGTTAAAACTTTATGAAATTTGCATTTCTTAATTTAATTTGTATTAAATATTAGGATGTGATTATTTTTATTAAACTGGAAATCTTTTGAGATGCATTTGTTTGGCAAAAAGATTTTTTTATAGAAAGTTGTCCAAATGCCATTTTTATTTAAATTTTTTAATTATCTAGAATATAAATTATGGAGCTTAGCAATGCAAGTCTCTTTAAATATTGCATCGTCTTACTAAGTTTGTGCCTTTGAATGTGTGGAATGTCGTTGTGTGGTTTCAGTAAGAAGAGATAGGTTGTACAGTAAACCGACTAACAGTGTTATGCATCATGGGAATTCATATGTTTGCCTTAGATGTACTCTACAACCAACAGACTTAAGTATCAATGATTTATATCAAAGATTTAAGTGTGAATTTAATGTGGGATAAATGTTGACTCCACATGACAAGCTTGTCAAAAATTGAATGAAAATTTATGGCAATAATGAATGAAAAATAAATTTCCTCTATTTTACTGTGATTGAAATCTAATAGTATGTGTGTGTACATTGACATACTGTTTGTTTTTGTTTACGAGAACCTTCAACGCTTTTGCGCATGCGTCAGATCTCCTTTGATTTCATCAAAATAGGGGTGAGGGGAAATAAAGAGGAGATGTTTAGTTTTTATCAGTGTTAGTTTACTAGTAGCTGTGTTCTATTTGCGCTTTTTGGGAAAGAATTATGGAAAATTATTGTTTTTCTGCTTCTTGATCACAAAATTTAATATTGTTTAAAATCTTCTTAGTGGCACTCCTAAAAGCTTTATTTCCACTTGAACTATTTCAATCGAATTCAATGAAATAGAAAGCAAAGAACTGATAGAAAGATTCTAATCAGTAAGCATCCGAAAATGCGTGCTGCTAAAAAAAACCAGGTCTTAGGAAAGTGCCCATCTCAGCATATCACCCCTCTGCGGAGTAGAATCGTCCGTGAGTGACGGGTCTGGCTTTCGAAAACGAACAGTACATTCAGATTACACAATCCAAACAAACACACGCACACACACACACACACACACACACACTGTCCTGATAAAATCTTATTTGTCCAAAAATCAGCAATCGCAATGGCCTTATAATTCACCAAATTGTCAATTGTACACATGTCAGCAAGTCTTGCCCCAATTCAGTATGTGTTGAACATCCTGGATTACATCCCGCTCACAAAAATTGTCCTCGACAGCAGGTCCCACCCTGCAAATTACTCCCATACTTTGCAATGCTGAAACACACAGACATTTGCATGATCTGTATAATGAACAACAACAGCAAAGTTTAAATTTATCTGCTTAAGTTATCTGCATTCACTTGAAAATAAAGTCTTAAAAATGAAAATTATTTGACAAATTCTATGACTCATTGTAGTAGTTTGCATTGATAAACTTAGAAATTATTAAATTTAAGCATCATAGTCTAGCACTTTACTCAGGTAAATCTTAATTAACCATGTTTTATATCTTTCCATTTCATTTTCAACAATTTTCAATAAAAGTTTATAATCATCCTGCACAGGATTGGATTTTCCTTCCACTGTAGGAAGAAGATAAAAAGAAATTTAACGTGCCTGAATAATTCAAGAAAAGCTAAAAAACAAAGGCACAATGCTAAAAGAAGGAATTCGCATCCTGAGCTGTCACCGGGAAGAGACCGGGATGGACCGTTTCGTCCTTTTTAGGACTCGTCAGCCAGCCAAACTCCACCGATGACAGACTCAGAAGGTCGAAAGGTTAAGGATCCCGGGTCTCGCTCTCCCCAAAGAAACCCTAACCAAAAATAAACAATAATATAAAATAGAAATATTCCTTGTCCTGCAATCCGCTTCCTTCTTTTAGCTTTGTGCCTTTGTTTTTTACCTTTTCTTGAATTATTCAGGCACATTAAATTTCTTTTTATTTAAAACACATGACTTTGTTGCTTTTTTTAATGCCTTCATTAAATTCCTGTTGTGCCTAGCGGATTGCAGGACAAGGAATATTTGTATTTTTGTATTATTGTTTATTTTTGGTTAGGGTTTCTTCGGGGAGAGGTCCCGCTCTCGGGAGCAAGACACAGCACCTTCTGAGTCTGTCATTGGTAGAGTTTGGCTGGCTGACGAGTCCTAAAAAAGGACGGAACGATCCAACCCAGTCTCTTCCCGGTGACTGCTTAGGGTGTGAATTCCTTCTTTTAGCTTTGTGTCTTTATTTTTTACCTTTGTGTAGGAAGATGATCTTTTCAAGTTGTTTTCATGGAATGAAAGCATTCCTTATTGCAATTGAATCTAATAAAAAACTTTTAATTCTAGCCATCCACTTGACCTAGATTCCACTTTTTAAGATTTCCGTTGTCCATCTTTGTTCAGTTTGTCTTACTATATGTTGTACTCAGGTCTGTACTGGTATTGTGATAACCAGTATAATGCCAGCCACTGTGGTTATGTTTTTTTAACCAAATGTTTTTTTATTTGTGATTTATAATTTCTAACATGAATCTTTCACTATTTCATAATCTCTCAGTCAGTTTTGTATATAAACAAGGAGCTCTCCTCCCTTTCCTCAGTGTCATTTTCCTATCAAACATTATTACAGACGTACTAAGGAAATTACAATATAGAAAGATTTTCATTTTTGTTTATTTCTACAGTTAATACTGTAATGGTAGGTTTTTATAATATTTATATTAATTTTTATTAAAACTTACAGGAATTACATTTTAGTTTATGAAAATTAAAATTTGATACCTTCTTTCCTTCCTTTATTGAATTTGGCCAACTAGAGACCACAGAACTAGATCAACCTGACAACATCAGGGCGAAGCTAATGATATTCAAGAAGGGAGGGGATGAGATTCACATCCCGCCCAGGATAACCCTGAGAGAGTAACCCCAGGGAGAAACAGATGAAACACAGAAGAAGAAAGAAACAGCCATGCCTATACTGGGATTCAAACCCAGGTTCCGACACACAGCAGCCATACAGCAGACCGCCGTCCAGACCGCTCAGCCATGCCGGAACGGCTAGATACCTTCTTTATTATAACATTAAATATTATTTTCTCAGACTGATCCTCCTTGACCTTACCTTTGGCTGATGATTACAGGAGTCTTTACCTCCTGTGCATTCTACCCTCAAATGAGGATATGGGCATGATGTTTTAACACAGCATATCCTCAAATAAACACATAAAAAAAGAAATGCAATCCAAGAAATAGTTAAATATGAAAATGCAAAGCTGGTGATAAAAGAAAAGTTGATGTTTATTAAATACATTCAGTTAATTTTTTTTTTTAATTAAATAGAAGATTCATGAAAGCAGTAGGATTCTGGGTATCAATGGAAACTATGGTTTACTAATTATGTATGACAAGAAAAATTTTAAAAGAATTCCATGGAAAAAAAATGTTACAAAAGAATTAAAATGAATTTTCCATCAAGATCTGTTATGGATTAGGTAGATTATTTTTTCCTTAATCTTAATAAAACTTGAAAGTTTTTAATTTCAATCAAGTCTAATTGTAATGGAAATTAGTGTACAGTGTTACTGCTGGCAAGTAACAGTCTCCAATCATTCGATACAATTGGCAAGAAAGGTTTTTCATTTTAGTGTCAATGTTACATTTTTTGTGGATGGATGATTAGATTAGGAATTGTCATAGATATGCATCACTTCTCCCAAATTTCAAAATAGAGAAAAGTTGAAAATATGTTTTTATTATTGTTCAGTTAGAACTTGCCCTGCTCCCCTATATAAAATTACCCTCATGCGAGAAACATGAAAAATAATGGTTATCAGCAGAAAATATTGGGAAAGCTGCTGTACCCTGAATAAACTAGAAGGTAACTCTTTTTTCAAATCCTAGATTACTGTTCTAAAGCTCTATATTTATATATTTAAAAAAAAAAACATATACTGTTATTATTATAAATGTTTTGCGTGGTTAATTGAACAATTATGAATTCATTTAATTAATTCTTATTGGGTTAAGATCCTGATATAGATTGAACCAATTTTTAGGTTACCAAAGATGTCATTGTTTTCCAAACAGGATATCCAACTTTTGAATAATCCAAAGGAAAAGTTTAATTTCGATATTTTGAAATTGAACCAATCATCATTTTAAGACTTTTATCTCTGCCTTTTGAGGATCTTTCAGGTAAGGAAACAGTGCTTGTAATTTTTTTATCCATTGTAAAATTAAAGATTAAAGGGCCCTTTTTGGGTTAATGAAGAACCAAAGTTGATAAGGGAGGTGTAAGCTTCCAAGATCCACAGCTATCCAGAGTCAGTCCAGTGTTTTACAAAAGCTGAAATGAATCCTGGAGCCTGTGTGAATGAGAAAAAAAAAAAAAAAACCCTTCATTGGCAAATCAACCAGTTCCCATGCAGGCTGCTGTACATGTGATCTACTCATTGTAACATTTCTCATTTGAAATTTATAAGGTACTGAAAGTTTTGGATAATTTAGTCAGAATCTTAATTAACCATCTGTTTTATAAAAGTGTGATAATCAACTCCTTTTAATGCATTCGATTCAAAATCTGTAATGTGGAACAAAATTTGAATTATTGCATCTAGTTTGCTGTGATGTCTGAAGCTAATGTGAAGTTCTCTCAATGTTGCTGCTATGCAATATCTCATTTCACTTCTTAAATGCACTAAATCCTTTTTGAAATATTTCCAGTTTCAATGTTTCAAATATATTTAAACTCATAAAACCTTTGCTGCAACTGCTTCTCTCCATGTTTTATAAAGATAAGCTATTGAAAATATTGCATCCACAATTCTCAAACTATGATCCTCAACTGTCGAGCTGATCAATAATGTATACTACCTAAAAGCATATGAAAAGGGAAGAAAAACTATAAAATGCACAAATATCCACAATTTCCTTCCCTTTTCATATTACATTAATGCACGTTAAACCTTCTTTATTATTAAGCATATCAAGCAATGTTTTAAATTGTAATTTTGAGCCTTCAGACAATTCATGGGTAGTTTTCAGAAGTTAAAAGATAAAGAGCCAATGTTTTAAATACTGGATAACTATTAGTAATTCAGTAGCACAACTAGGATCTGAGAAACAAGAGGATGTTACTATGGCAAACTAAGCATTTATGTTAATGTTTTTAAATATTAATATTGATTCAAGTTATAGACGATGGCATGATTCTGTTTTCAGCTTTAATTTGACATATTTCTTTTTTTTAAATAATCAGTTGAATTCAAAGGGAGAGTGTTTTCATCGTAATTCCTGCCCTGTCCAAGCATTTGTTGTAATTAATCATTCTCACAAGCTTAAGACACAAAGGCCTGCCTACCTTCTTATCTTCTAGGTCTTGATAGATCCCTTCTACTTTACAGTTAAGTGCTTTTTTTTAAATCACACCATGAATACAACATTTTATTCATATTACCACCAACAATAAAAGAACAACAGTTTTGGTTAACTGATTGCTGATGACAGCCTTTGCATGATACCACAGGTTATTTATATAATTCTTGCACAATTTCCAGCCCTTTTTTTCCCCCCTATATGGTAGACAGAAATCATTGCTGATCAAAAACAACTGTCAGCTGTACAAATGTGACTGCAAATTCAACTGTTATAGTACATTTAGTATATAGATTGCCAGACTTTTATGGTAACGAATAAATGATTCTCCCAAAAACTTCATTCCTCATCTTGTACCTGATAATTTTAAAACTTCATTTTGGCTGTTATTATCTTAATAAGGGCTTCTTTCCATATATCCACTTTTCATATTTGGAAAAAATAGTGTTGAAATTGTTCTTCCCTTGTGAATTTGTGTTTCCCTTTTCGAGCAGATTCTTTTTTAAAGGATAGGAAATATTATGTGTACAATTGATGGATTCTTAAATGTACTACAACCTTATATGTAACTAAATGCAATGAAAAGTGTTATTTCTGTATCATGTTCTTAATGCACTATACTCACGACGTATTTCCAACAGAACTGGAAAATTTCAAATCTACATTCAGTTCGATTAGTTGATCAGTAACACAACGGAATGCATGCATTGCTTATATCAAGAGCCTTAATCCAAAGACTTGGATAAAATGAAAAACTTTCTTAAGCTTTTTTGGATTAAGAGTAAAAACATTTATAACAAAGAAAAAAAAAAAAGCATAAAAATGCACACAATAAACGTACATTAAATTTGGCTAGTAAAAACATTTACTTCAAAATAGGGGATCCTGTTTCAGAAAGTTTTCTAAGACATATCCCTACAAATATCCTCGTTAACCGCAATGATTATTTTCCTGGAAACAGAAACCACAGTTACTGCAACATTGATCCTAAGGGGAAAATAGTCTTTTGGCATACCTGCCTGAGAAACTTTTTTTGATAACCATGATCAACTTTCAGGCATGTCGAACTAATTAAATACCGGGTACAGAAAAGAAATAATAATAGAAGTAAAAAGTTTAGTAATTCAACATTAAACCTAAACTTAATAAAATACAAATTGTAGTTCCTAAGAGCATCCACACCTCCCCGTCCTGCCTCTGTGATGACCGGCTCACACCTAATGATGGGTTTAATTTAAAGCGCAATTTATTTACATTCTATCAATGATGTCTCCTTAGCTATCTGTTGTAGATAGATAGTGTAAATGATGTTTTTGTTCATTATAAAATATGTTTGTTTTAATTTCTTTTGTATATCTAAAATTTTAGCTGTTATTCATCATATAAGTCAATGCTATGAAATTGCAAAAAATTAAAAGCCTAAAAATGCTTATTGTGAGTTATTTATAAAATTTAGTATAATGTCTCGAAGTTTCTTATAGAACTAATTAAATGCTGCAGTTTTTTTCATACATTATTTTGATAATCTTCTCTGGTTGAGTTTTACATGCCATAAGTGTTTTGTTTTTTTTCTCCATCCAACTTGACATTTTTATTCACTGCTCAATCCCCTGTCATGATATCTTGATAAAACATAGTCTTTGTTTCTTCAGAGATTATAAATAAAGTCATCAAAATCGATACATAGCTTTTCATTTTATTGTGGATAAACAAACTCGCAAACATTGCCTATTTATAATATTATTATAGATTTACAATCATATATTGAAAGTTTATAGGATTCTGACTGCGTTGTAAGCTTTCATCTGCTCTCCAACATTTCTACGATAAAAATACTGTTGTATTTCTTAACAGTTGTTCTTTTTGGTAATGATTTAAAAGAAATAATCGTTAAATGATATTTATTTGAAACAGAAATGATCTTTAAGGTTTCCAGCAGAATAATCATCTTAATCCAACTTTTTTTTCCCTCTCTTTATTGATTTACTAGAAAGACAGGTAAAGTAGTTGGATATATTCTTGTTTTTTTTTTTTATTAGATGGAAATCTTGTCCTTGTGAATACCTCAGTCTTTCTTATACAGTATGGCGTTAATTTACAGTACTGAAAATGAAGGCCACATTGTGATTATATATGTGAGCATCCACCCAGGTGTCATGTCACAGATGCTGATGTATGTTATATTCTACAAGTATGCAGCTACAAACAGTAATGTTGTCCATTGAGGAAAAGGTGTTTTTAGTGGAACATTATTTTTTAGTGGAAAAGGAAGGCAAAATGGTCCTAAGTTTATGGTTTGTGTATGAGCAGTTTATAAAATGCTTCAGAAAATGAGCACCCAGTAATTCTTTTATATTGGGGGTTGTATCCAAGTTCCGAAGCACTTGGACCTTTCCAATGGAAGAGTCGTACCAGATGTCCAAAACAGTGGACACCAATGATACTCATAATGAGTTATCAATCAAATGGCAATCATCGTAGCCTTATAACTGGATATGAATCGATGATTACTTCATTGAAAACATTGAATGCCTATTCATATGTGATTCAGATTCCCCAACAATTGAGAATTGATGATTGTGCCACAGTCTTTGCCTTGCACTATGGCAATCCGTCCTTTATTGATAGTATAAGCAATAAAGCCCATTTTCATCTGTCTTGTAAAAAGGCATAGCAACAGGTTCCTAGGCTTCCAGTTACCAGAGGAGTTGCAAGAAGTACTGTTACACAGCAAAAAAGTGACAGTGTGGTGCGCTGTATCAGGACACAAAGTTATTGGTATGTTCTCTGCTTCATTGCAGAGAAATGGACAGCCAATTATAATTAATTAATCAAGAACGTTACATCAACTATGTTCTGACACCTTTCACTGCTGACCTTCAAAAGTTTTGCAGGGTAGGGAACCTTTCTTTTTGTGAACGAATCTTTCAACAGGATGGGCAATATGTCAAGAGCATTTCTACAGGAAACATTCAGAAATAATGTAATTTCAAGACAGAAATCACATGGAGAAAAGGAAGGCAAAATGGTCCTAAGTTTAAGGTTTGTGTATGAGCAGTTTACAGAATAATGAAGTAATGTGATTTCACTTTTCATTGATTTTCCTTAACCGTTCCAGTTTCTTGATTAACGCCATTTGATGCATAGGTGTGAAGCATGTTGAAGGAATGGGTATTCTGGGAATACATGGTATAGCAGCTGAAAGAGAAAATCATTCAGATGATGCAGAACATGCAGCAGCCATCATTCAGTAATATGACTAGAAACATGGAGGAAAGCTATGAATGGAGGAGGACAATGGAGGATATTTCGAAGATTTTTTTTTTATATAGAGAACATGCACATTGATTTGTTTTTCTTTGTTTATTTCTACTGCTGATACAAAATGTAATCATCATAGTTGTCAAATGGGCCATGTCAACAGTTCAA
>JAFIDM010105300.1:0-11900 GCA_023159025.1 Thereuonema tuberculata | reverse complement strand
TTTTCATCATAAAATTATGGTTTGCAATGGAGTTGTTACATTCATGTGTTACCTAGGTTTTGATTCTAGGCTAAAAAGAAGCTGGGTTTTGTTTAGTCCTCATCAATATTTAAGCTGAAAAACATTTGCAAGTAATTAAGAGATAATTCCTGATGATTGAGGACGATGACGCATTACAACAAAGAATGCAAGAGATTTCCTGGTTTGTATCTTTAATGTTAAATAAAGTTTTAATTTTTAACTTAACTGATGCAGCTAAGAAGTTGTGCTATGTGGAAGTTATTTTCACTTTTTAATAAGATAATAACAAGGAAAGGAAAAAATAACTAATTTAATGAAATCAATCAAGAATATTCTTTGAGTAACTGAAGAAAAGAAGAAAGAAACAAAAATCAACTTACAGGCTTTTTTCGAAATTTAAAGCATTAGAAATTAATCAGTTATCGATCAAATGGAAAACATTAAACAAAAGATGGATTGAAATCATAAAGAAATTGTTTTATGTCAATAGTTTAAAAAATATCTATAAATCTCCATGACATGCAAATATTTATTTATTTATTTACTTATTTATTTATTCATTTATTCATTTATTTATTTATTTATTTATATATTGATTTATTATCAACTAAGAAACTTCTTTTGTATCTAATGTATTTCTCTCGATTCCATAATGTATTTCAATTACTTGTACATTTTAGTCTTCATTGATCAAAAAAAAATTAAATAATTTTTTTCTTCTACAAAGTGAAAATATATCCAAATGAAAATATTAAGAAGCTTGATAATGTGGCCGCGATTGTGTGACGAAACGGTCGCATTTGATTATTTGTAATTTCATCAATGAAATTATAAGTGATATTACCATTGTGCATTGGCTTTATTTTTTATCATAAGTATGCACGTAGATCTTTGGTTATTATAAGTATTAAGTGTAGAATATATTGAATGTATTAACTAAAAATATTAGCCAAAATGGTAAATTGGTAAATTTAGTAACCACTGTTTTATCAAAAAGATTAAAGTAAAATCAATGAATTTGGTTTAAGTTTTTTTGTATTTATTAATTGAACAGATATTACAATTATTAAGATAAACTGTGTAACTTACTTGCTACATTGTTGAATGTCATTTGACAAAAGAAAGAACACAAGCACAATAATAAGATTAGGAATCTCAAAATTAAAAAAAAAAACAATAATTAAAAATATAGTAAATGTGTTTAGAAATTTTTAGGCGCTTTTTCTTTATCTACTTGCGCATAAGAAATTCATTGAGGCTTTTCTTTTTCTTTATTTTTAATGAGATCTGTTTGTAGTGACTACTCAAAACTCATGATCGCCGTATTAGCATTGAACAGACTGTCTTGAGATGTCACTTATGAACATTGGTCTCATTTTAAAAAAAAAAAAAATATGATAATTAGGGGTAATTTTTTTGTTACTTTTTTGGAAGACAGAAGATTTTCAAAAAGAATTTCCAAAAGGAATAGATGTTTCTAAAAAACAATAATTGAATATTTTTCAATGTATTCAATGTATAAATAAAGTATACTTTGGTCTGAAAGAGGAGTGGGACATGATACTATACAGATCCCTTTTTTTTTTGAGGGATTTCCCCTCCGGGATGAGATTATCTCGATATTTCGGCCCGGTGCCTCGGGCCTTCTTCGGGAGATGTAATTATATAAACATCAAAGTGGGCGCAAATCTAACAACTTAATTACACATCTTTTAGTACACCCTTTAGCACATCTTTTTCATTTGTCACGATCCCTTCAATGTTGCTGACGTTTATTTGATCCAGTTTGAGAGTCTCAATTTAATAAATAAAAGTTTAGTCGAACTATGGTGAGCACACTGCTAGTATTCATTTATAAAATACATATATTTTGGGAAGAGTAATTTAGTTTTTTTAATGATCAATTTAATAATATTGTTGTAAGATCTTTGATAAGTTAACAACGATGTAATAATAAAAATTAATATTTAATGGTCAGGGTTTATTTCCTAACTTGTCCATTTCCTAAATTGTTTGTTTGTCCTTTTTGTATATTGAACTTCTTCATTGAGCTAGGTATATTGGGCGGATCGGACTGATGTAAGTTTAGTAATCAAAACAGTGCTATCTCCGACTCCCGTTGCAAAAACCAAATTTAGCTCATTGAATTTCTGTTTACTTTTGTGTGGCTTTTCTCGTATGTAATAATATTGTCACGTACGTTAAATCTGATTTATGTATTTTTGTTCTCTTTGAAAAATGTTTTCCATCCCTTTAGCACATCTTTTTCATTTGTCACGATCCCTTCAATGTTGCTGACATTTATTTGATGCAGTTTGAGAGTCTCTATTTAATAAATAAAAGTTTAGTCGAACAATTTTTGTTATTTATTTTTATCTCTGATTGAAATTGATATTCATTAACCATTTAATATATATTTACTTCCATTCCGTATCATCATGTTAAATGGGTCGCTAACAAATGGGTCACTAAAAATTGAATCAGAAGTTATATCAAAAACTAAGAAAGATTTCTGTAATTAAAAAAAATGTTTTAATTGGATAGATTGTTATTGAAGCCTTACTGTCCTCCAAATGAGAGATGGCCGCCCTGTTTTTGTGAGATCTGCGCATGTATGATCGATTAGTCTGGTCAGGCACTTCCGTCTGATTTTATGACAGGACGCCGCCATTACGGTAATCGCTTGTTACTTTGCAAAAGAGCATTGTATTTATAAATAATATATATTTATTTATTTATATAAATACTTATTGTTAGCAACTGGTATTGAAATAACGCTAAATAGTCGAGAGAAGTTTTAATTTGGCGTTATCAACATGTCTTTCTCAGTAAAAACAGACGCCATCGTCCATTGTGACAGGAAAACATAATTGATCAGCTACCGGAAGGGCTGCGCAGTTCAAACTTCCGCAGGCCAACTTTCATTTTGAGGACAATAGAGATTATAAGATTTAAATTGTTAGTGAAGTGAGGTTAAACGGTCTTAAATACATTATGCAGGCATTAAAAGATTGTGAAAATGTGTTTATAATGAACTGTTTTAGTTGGCGAAAGAAAAGCATTTCTTTTCTCTTTCTAATGTATGTAACCTGAAGAAGATCCCCGTGTAGGAGAACGAAATATTGTTATTAAAGAAGAAATAGAGCGTATTTAGGTGTTATTATAGAAGGGTTTTCATCATAAAAGTATTAATCCCACTTTTATGCAAAAAGTTCTAAAGAACTGACATTTAAGGAATTATATACAGCATTAGAGAAAGAAACAATTCATTAATGAAATTTATAACATTAGAAAAATACTTACACACTATTTTGTTGAAGATTATGCAACATAAAAAAGAATTAAAAAATATTAGAATTTTATATTTTGATTTAAAAACTATTAAATCTACCTGAATGATTTTGATTCAATTTAATTCGAAAAATATTATTGATTATAAAACATTAAAGAAAAACTTAGAAAACACACAATAACTAAATAATAAAAAGAATTTCACTGAGCTGATTTTAGATTATTTGCTGGGTACCGGAGACGGCGGCGTTTCGGATTTCTACACCCTCTTCAGCCCGGTCCCGCCCCAGCATAACTCAGCTCAGTGAAAGGGACAATACATCAAACGGACGAACACTTAAAACAATGACCCCTCAGTTCACTAATATCCAAAAATCAAATAAACAATAAAAGAGAGTAAAAACAAATTCACGCTAGCAACTCGCTTAGCTTATTAAGAATTTGTTGTATTAAAATATTAGTAATGAAATCAAAATTAACGTGCGTACAATATTAAAACATCAAAGAAAAACTTAGAAAACACACGATAATCACATTATTGATTATTTAAAATAAAAAGACATAAAGATCAAAGAACTTCATCCCACTTCAAAAGATCCATTCCATATATTGGAGATATAGGCTTCAGCGATTCATAACCATTGGGAAACAGTTGACATTTATGTTCCGTTTTACAGAGGACCCTTAAGACGTCTTCTTTTCCTTGTAAATTATCCTGGGAAAACTCCCAGATCTCCTTCAGGAATTGAATCCTACTCGATTCACCGGTTTTCTATTTTTACTTTACAACACTTACAAAATTTACTTTGAATTTCAATGGAAATTGTTTTGGAATCAGGAACGGAATACTTGAGATATTATTTTAATATTTTTTTTCAAAAGTTAAATTCTGGGAAAATTGGCAATTCACTTACATTCTAAACTGCCATAAACATATCCTGTACATTCTTAATCAAATTCTTATTTAATTCTTGTAAGTATATCTTATCTTCATAAATTCCAGAATTGGAAATTATATTTCTCTTTTATGGTTGGATATCTCTCTTTCTACTGAAGTCCGTCAATTCTAATTGGTTTTTGTTTTTCTATCTTTCACCTAATCATTAGTTTTCTATAATTTTATGACAATTTACCAAATGATTTTATATCACAAATAAATATTTACGTCAATATAGCCATAATTCCTTAATTTATGATAATACAGGAATTCATTTATAACATTTAATAAAGATTATTAACATAAACAATACTTACAATTCCATCAACCATCTTATAAAAACCAAAGAGAAAAGTTATATGAGGTTGGAAGTGCACTTGTTTAGGCTACTTCATTTACTAGTTTTAAATAAATCAGATACTTTGATTAACAAAAAACCATATTGAAATCGCTATATACTAGATTTAAGTCCAAATGTATGTCTAACTGTACTTTGTTACAGTGGTTTGTATTTTATATTTTAAAAAAATTTTGATAAATTAAAAAAAATCCTTGAGATATACTTCATCTTCGTTTTCATTCATGGAAGTTTATAAATACTAAAACAAAAACGATTCAGTAATATTTTTCTATATTTCAGTTATATTAGAAATATACTTACTTGCTAGAGTGTTGTGATTGTTAAAGACATTGTTAAAAGAAAAATAATAACTGTTAGTAATAAGTGTTAGTAATAACTGTTGATCCTACACATCAAATACTACATAAATTAATTTAGGGAAATTATAATTCAAATTATAGACTTAGAATTATTCATTTAATGGATTATCGTTCAGGTTATGATTAATAGAAACCCTTAGGAGATTTATTCTTATCCTTTTACGTGAATTGGTAAATATCATTTCTTTGATTTATACATCCTGGGCAGAATGAAAATCCAGTAAACGGGTTTTTTTTTCTAAGTTTTCTTATAATGCTTTTTCTGTAATATATCTTTAGAGAATAAAAAGATGGAATTTTTTTGGAGAAAACATCAATGTAATTTGATTTCTTGCTGTTTATACTCTACACATTCTATTCTATAGAGATAACACAGTATACTTCACACAAAGCATTTTAAGAAACTACCAAAGTGATAATATTTTTGGATTTTTAATTATTGGAATATTAGAAGCTTGTCAATATTACAAGAATACTGTTATTTTTCTGAAATACTTATTACTAAGTAATTGTAACTATAATAAAGACTGACTAAATTAATAGTATAAATTAATAATTAACGGTTAATTTTATATAATCAGTTTAAGAATCTATGAAAAGGTAGAAGCAAGATTTTCCTGAAACAGAGATACATTATTTATTTTGGCTATAGAATATAAAAAGAAAAAAAATCTTATTTTCAGTTTCGTTTTAATAAGATATGAGTTTTTTTACGACAATGAAGACAAAAAAGAAAATAAAACATCATTCCTTGGAGTCAGAAAGTGCTGTTGTGTTGGTAGAGCAACAATAAATACCCGTATGATAATTAGAGATTCTCTGCTAAGTGTAATTCTGCCATCTTAAATTGTAGAACTCAAACTTCTGCGATATTAATGTCCCAATTCAAAGAACGCTATCATTGTGGGATTTTCGTCCAATTATTAATTTATGAAAACATATAACAGTGTTTAGTTAAATTGAATCGCAGGAATTAAGACATAGATTGATACATAGTTTTAATTAGAAATTTTTAAATAAACTTACTTCCTAAATGTTGAAAATTAGTTGCAGTCGAAAAGAATGGAAAACAATGATTAATAATGATAAATATTAAATACTCAATAGAATAGTATAGTAGTTATATAACAATAAAATCAATATTATTTTATTGCCTGTCATAGTTTTCGCAACATTATATTGGTTTATGTATTGAACCAAATTACTTGTTTTATTTTTAATCTTCCTACTTCTTCTTTGTTGAACTTCTTTATTAACAATAGTCCGATCTTCTTCTGGTTATATTTTCCAAACCTTCTGACATTTTCGTAAAAAAAAAACACTAACAAGTTTCATTTCAACATAGATCTAACTTAAGAAATACATACGTATTATTATGACAATACGTACGTCTATGTTGATTTTGACAATGTACACGTATCTAACAAAATCAGTATAGAAGTATAGATTGTCAGAGTAATATGTATATATTTGTTAAGTTAGATCAATGTTGAAATGAAACTTGTTAGTTCTTGTTTTTTATGAATATGTAAGAAGGTTTTGGAAATATAACCTGATGAAGATCAGAATTACATTCGAAATATTGTTAATAAAGAAATTCTCAAAGAAGAGGTATGAAGATTAATTAGACGATAGTGGGAAATATAGGAAATGACATAGAAATACTCTATTTTTATTTGAATAAAAACTATTTCTTGTTACTAATAGAAATGGAAGGACTATTAAAGATTTTTTCAATCTTTATCAAGACAATGTATTCTGTAGTAAAATTGATTTGATAAAAGGATAACATTGTATGTCTTTAAAATTTGCTTCATGCAGTAGTTGCTGTGTGCCTTAATCTATTTACTTAATTATCTTAAAGCATTAGGAGGAAATTACCTACTGATGGATACTGAATGTTGTTGAATTTACGGATTGCTAACAGATATTGTGCCAAGCCTAGGAAATTAAGTGATTTATCTGTTACCGAAAATAAATTTCTAACTTTTATAAATTAACAAGAAAGTCTGAATTATGATATTCAAAGATAACAAAAGTGAAATTTTTATAACAAAATTTTAAGAAATTTCCTGTTGCTATTTGCAGAAACGTCAACACGAGTTTTTCCTTAATGAATCAGAAAAACAGATGAGATTATCTCTTTTAGTTAATGAGGAAAGAACTTGAAGAGTGAAGGCTACGAAGCATCCAAATAAGTTACAACAGCTGCAAAGAAAAACGTCTAACTTCTAACTGGTCTTATGTAACTCTGCAGTTAATCCCATCTTATCCACTTAGATTTTATAAATCAAAATCAATTCATGTAGCTTTTTTAAGAGATCTTTTGTGCAATACGATCGAAGAAACATTATTTCTCAAAATTCAAGAAATTCAAACAAATTAGAAATAAACAACAGTTAATTAATAGATATGGAAAGTTCTTTAAAGGAACCGTTAAATATAAGGCTACTTAAATGACTCAAATCAACTATTAAATTTGGTAAATATCTTGCTAAATTATTTTAAGCTGTGTGACGTTCCTCATGTAAACTGCATTTTCACTAACACACATAACTAAAAACAAAACAATTATTAATGAAAAAAGGAACGACAAGTTTCACTAGCAAACATTCCGTCTGGTTTTTCATCTTAGAATATTTTCATGGAATATTCGCTTGTGAAACCGGTCGTTCATTTTTATTAATAATCGTTTTTAGTCATATGTATTAGTACAAATGTAGTTTACATGATTATTAATAACTGTTATTGTAAACAGCATTATTTAGAAGATTTAGCAAAAACTCAATTCTTCGACTAATGATAATTGATAATAAACAAAATTTTTGCCAACTTAGAATAAAAAGTCAAAATATAAATAGCCTAATATTATCGAATAATCGCTTCGAAGTAATCTGTTAAATAACCTAATGTATAGTAGTCCAATTATCTTACCAAAATCTTTTCTCCATTTCTCAAATTAGTGGCCTATTTTGGCAAAAGAAAAGAATAATATTGTTGAACTTCGGTGGACATTAATAATTAAGTTACACTAAATAGTCATCATTTAAATCAGGAATAAAGATAAGAAATATATGTTGTAATGTGAAACTCAATTGAAACTGTGAATTCTTAAAAGTTTTAATTAAGTCTTTTGTGATAAAAATTTTAAAATTTTTAGTATTTATAAAGTATTAGTAAGTGATATCCTTAAAATAATACACACACACACACACACACACACACACGTACATACATACATATAATCCACATGTAAGGTTTTATCATCTAATGACTCGAATATGTTCATTTTCATCATAACTGTAAAATTATTGTAAATCTTCTTACCGTCTGCATCATACAGAAAGAAAGATTAGACAATTTTTAAAATATAACAGTAAAAATAAAGAAGAATATCCCAAGATTCATTTGTGGTCGAAACAGTTCAAAAATTCAGTTAATTTGAAACATGATCTAAGTTGAAAAATATGAGTGCAAACAAATGAAATGGGAAAGTGAAACTTTTCATTGCAATACCGTAATATAGAACAGTCTAACGTCACTTAGTCAGTCTCAGGACATGTAATCTGAGTATTATAATCTATATTGCATGTAATCTGTCGAATAAGTCCAAGTATCTTAATAGACGTAAAAGTTAGCAAAGACTGATCCAAACCCTCCAATAAAATCACATTAATGAACAAATTTGAAGGTATTTATGGAAAAGGATTCATCTATTAAAATACACTATAGTGAAAGCTCGGGTTACGAACGACTCAGGTCACGAATATTTCGGGTTGCGAACCACAACTTCGAAAATATTTTTGATTGCTTTTCCGATGTAAACAAGACATCGTAATGTATTTACTTGTATAATGTATTTATTAAATATAATTATTTTACATTTAATTTAGTTGGTTGTTTTCTTTCTCTTTATTTAATACGTGAAGTACATTGCGTTTTGTCAAGTAAACGCCCGGATATTAATAAAAAGGAATTCTTTCATCTTGAAACGGATCGTCTCTATCGGCCAACAGATGGTTCTTGATGATCACATTTGCACGAGAATTATGAAAAACGCGAGATCTGGCCATTAGCCTCTTCAGCAGGTCTCAAGGAATGTAGTATTTTGAATGTCTGTCACTAGGAAAATGCTACAGAAAAAATGTTAAAGTTAGATTTTTACCTTCAGCATAGAGACGATGGATGCAGCGGCGAATAAGGCATCGGTCAAAATCATCTACATCAGTAACGGGGCTTGCTCGCGATCGCTTCTTTCCCGAAGTCGATAAGCCTTTTTCTCGCCATTTTGTGAGAAGAGATGGATATAGGCTATTCTCGCGTCAATCAAGTGAAATCGCGAAAATTCGGGATCATCAAGAACCGTCTGTCGGCCTATATTTTATTGATTTCAATGTTTCGGGTAACGAACGTTTCAGGTTACGAACAGAGTTCTGGAACGAATTAAGTTCGTAACTCGAGGTACCACTGTATGTAATTTTTCTACGTCTTTGGACAGTCATTATCATTGTTTGCTAGATCAGAGTTGTTTTTATTTACTTTATCTTCCTCTGTCTGAATTAAACCATAACCCCTGAGTACTGTTCGAATCTAGTAATGGGGTCTTGGAAAATTATCAAAACACATGTATTGTAACTCCACAATCACCATTTGCAAATCTTCAAATGAAATAATCCGTAAAATTTAATTCAGAGTGTTGAGCTTCTTCCATACCCTTTTTAAAAGCAGCAACTGAGTTACAGTCATCATCAATTTTCCTAGAAATGTAATTTTACAGTTTGTTATCCAACCAAAAACCCTTTGCACTCTTGTGTCGAGATTGAGTCGACACACATTTTCCCTCCTCATTACTCTGTTGTCGATTGTCATTCAGGAAAGTGATCTGTAATTGCTGTCATCTACTGGGAATTATCAGAAACATTTCTACAGCGCTATTTCTAAAAAAATGCAAATAATTACCATTAGAGGAGACCACATGTGAAACATGGCGTCCCGTAAGAAGCTTAGTCTCTGTGACTCCGAAATTTTCGATTTTTTAAATGAAAACGTGGAGATGGTTAGTGATGGCAGCGATTCTGATTATGAAGTTTCTTCCGAAAAAACTTCAGAATTTACAAATGATTCTGAAACCAATATTTCGACAGGAGAGGATATTTAGGATAGACCTGTCGATGGGTGGAGAAAATGGGAAGAAATGGGTGCACTAAAACACTAAAAAATTATAGAAATATTAATTAATAAATATTTTGTAGTACTTATATTTTAGTAACAGAAATAGAAAATAAATAAAATTGTATTAATCATTGCAATATTGATTTCCAGATTTTTTTCTCCTAATATACATTAAGTTAGCATTTCGCACTAGAATACCCCCAGAGCTGAGGGGTCAGAAGGGTGATAATCGGCTCAATGTGCAAAGGGTTAATGCAATTTCTTTACGATCCGAGCGTCGTCTCTGTTCCCGCGGGCAACTTTCCAGAAATCTGCATTGCAAATCTTCTCAAATACTCTAATCTACGATAACCACTACCTTAACTATGTTAACCTCCATCACTGTTAACCACATAAATCGTCAAAGGACTATAGTATTCAAAATTTAAGGTGTTTCGTTAATCCTTTACTGATAAAAGTTACAAAACTTGTTAAACGGTTACAAAAGTAACGGTACATATAACATTACCATATAATGTAACTGTAGCTAGTAATGGCGTTGCTAATAATGCGTTACTTTCCCTCTTGGCTAAATGCATTGAAGAAACTGAGAGTTATGAGATCATAAACTCTCATGTTCAGCAGCAACTCTTAAAGAGTTATGAAGAGTTGAGTCGCACTTTTTTTTGGGAAAGAACGGCGTACAAAGATCAAAGATCATTGCTTGATGAGCAACCTCTGGTATATACCCGGTCAGACTATGACGCTGTTGTGTATTGCATGCAAATGAAGTCAATTCATAAGAAGCTAAGAAAGAAAGTAGTCAATGGTTTCTGACAGAACAGTGGTGGAAAAAAAAAAGATAGGATCTCGAGCTCGAGTTTGTTTTTTTTTTTAAATAATGAACCTATTTTGCTGAAACTGCACATAAATGTTAAGACATTAATTTACAGCATTGGTAAAAATTAGGCCCAAGTATTCCCTTAGGATGACAAGTTACAATAAAAAACTGTGACAATGGGGTGAAAAAAGGGATAGGAACTATTTGTAAATATTCTTAACTACCCCGAAGACAATGAGTTAGACCTTTGATATTTGAATATTAGGAAATACTAAGTCAGATAAGAAAGTTCAGTTAAAATACAACTTATTACTCAATGAATAAGTTTTATTTTAACTGAACTTTCTTATCTCTTATTCATTGAGTCACCTCAAAATGGGACGTGGCAAATAACTTATCGACATCGAAAAGGGACAAATTATGATTTACAAGAAAGAGGGTTAAGTCAAAAGCTGAAATATTTCGTTTCATTGGAGGTTATTACATCTTCTTTAAACAACTCGGAAACTTTCTCTACTAGGACAGAACGACCTAAAGCTTTTAGTGATGAAGATCATCGTTGGTTTCTTCGCTCGGCAAGCAATCAGCAGATCTCTGTCAACGCCATCAAAAAGCTATGGGGCCACGTCGGAGAACAATTACCCTAACTATCTTAATATGTACCCCCATCTTAATCTTCAACGTAACAGACGCCACCCCTCACTAAACAACATCAACTCGACCGTCTCCAACTGGCCAGTCAACACCAGATCTGGACTTCGGAGGGAACTTCGTAGTTCAAACTATGAGACCATGTGGTCTCAAATAGAGTAGCACGCCCACCAGCATGATCTACGTAAAGAACTGAAGTGCTTTTCAAAGCGCTTCCAGGCAGGCAGTTTAGTTATGGTTTGGGAGCCTTTAGTGCCAGTAGAAAAGTTGGATTGGTTTTATGAATGG
>JAFIDM010105299.1:0-11901 GCA_023159025.1 Thereuonema tuberculata | reverse complement strand
CTCCGTTTGGAAACTTAATCTAATTTGATATTTGGATCTTAAGCTAAAAAAACAAAAGGAAAATAAAAAGACAAAGTTAGCCACAGTAATCTTATTTCGCCGGGGTTTATTTATTTATTTATTTATTTAGTTATTTGTTTGCAGAAAAAGAAATTATATTTTTTATTAAATAAGATATAAAAATAAACAAAGTTTAATGAATTTAGGCCTAACGATTCGTATTTAATATGCCTTAGGCCTTAGCTAGAAAAGTGCTTAGGTTACATTAACTGAGATTAAATCATTTCTAATTCATTCCGTTTATTTTACTCAACAACAACAACAACAAAAAATAGGCTTAGCAGATAATTTACGTTAGGTTTAGTCAATTTTGGGGCATTCAATCGACATTTAAGTCTTAAACTCATTACAGTGGAACCCCGCCATTCGTCCGCCTCTCTATTCGTACAACTCGTTATTCGTACAACTTTTTCAAGTAAAATTGAAATCGCCATTCGTACGCTTGCTCGCGATTCGGACAGCGGGACCTCGGTACTGGCCGCGCCATGCGGTCGCTTCAGTTCAGTATCGTGCTAGCTTCCGTACGCTACGCATCATTCACGCAAGCTTCGTGAAACTTTGTGATATTTTATTGTTATTTTTATTAAAAATAGTGCAGCCATGGGTCTAAAAAAGATTACTGATTCAACTAAGCCTAAAAGGAAAGCAGTGAGAACGACAATTGAATTGAAAAAAAGAAATCGTTGCGAAGTTTGAAAGTGGAACTCGTGTCTCTGACCTGGCAACTCAATATGGCATGGCGAAATCAACCATATCGTCTATACTGAAAAAGAAAGAAATAATAATAGAGTATATATTTATTGTTTTCATAGTTTTTATGTATTTTACGCTTAAAATATTATTACAAAGGTTTATATAAGCAATCGTCTGTGGGTCTGGAACGGATTAATCCAATTTACATAATATCTTATGTGAAAAAATGATTCGCCATTCGTACAAATCGCCATTCGAACTGCCTCCTGGAACGGATTGTGTACGAATAGCGGGGGTTCCACTGTATTTATATTTGGAAGATAAGGGGCTATCCATAAACTGCATTACGCTAATTTTTGCTATTTTCGGTCTCCCCCCCGCCCCATGTTTTGTCACACTTTATTACAATCTTGTGAAACCCCCATTATGTTATTATATTGCGTCACAATATCACGCACCCCCGCTAATTTACATTACAAACTAATGAAAACTAAAATATTTTTAGTTGTAAATATTTATTTTATAATAGGTTCAACACCTATTAATCAGTTGAACGAAAAAGTCATTTAATCAATTGTAGAATTAATTGAGAACCTTAAGCTACCCGCACACGAGGGAGCTTTTTCTGTGCAACTCGAGGAAATTGAGGTGCACAGAAAAAGCTGCATGCGACTATCAGTGCGCAAACGATGCAACATTGTTAGCGCCGCCGTGCGGACAACAAACGAAGCACACTACGAATTTGAATGACATCACTGGACATGACGTCAAGGATACTGCTGTGATATCGTTCCAAAACTAAATATTTGTGATTTATTTTAAACATATGAGAAATATTTTTATAATATTATTAGCCGGTATGTAATCGCAGTTGATGGCAATAATGCGATTCACGAATAACAACGACCAACAGCCAATAATAATCCATTGCTCACTGAAACAATGACGTCATGTGGCAGTTTCCGGAAATGGTGAATGAGCGAAACTCTGCTTGCGATGTGAAATATTCAAAAAAACTAGGTTTTTGAAACGTTCTGATACATTCTGCCGCATTAAATTACTGCATTTACATATAAACTGTATTTATGTGTGAAAGAAACTCGAAATAATCTGATATTTTTGCTGTATTCGCGATTCGCCCATCTGAATCGAAGGAAAAATGTTTCGACGCCATGTTTCTTCCTTGAGCATGACGTCACGCCTGACGTATAAAAATGCTGCACTGTGATTGGGTAATTCCATGCAACTTTCCGTGGTGCACCGCCGTTCTGTGAAGCTTTTTTTCCATGCAACTTCCATGCAACTTGGCCCATGCAGCTCAAAAAACCGCTCTAGGCATCAAGTTGCACATGCAACTCGGCCAAAAGCTCCCTCGTGTGCGGGCTACTTTATCCTTTAACTTTGCATTGAGATTCCTATTCTTTCAATTCAAGCCTTAGCTAATTGCGAGTGTTTTAATGAATTTCTTAGTAGGTATTTTTGATTTCAAAAAATGCGCTTAAGTGAAATGAAATGTGACGTCACATATTATCTGACCCCGACATGTTTACGAAGTTTATGAACAACCTCTAATGTCCATAAAAAAGGCTAATGTTAGAAGCTAATGTCTAAGCAGCTGTGAGTAAATTTAAAACTTTTTCTTTAGTAGTTAGACATAATACTTTTTTTTTATCATTTAATACGCTTACCGTATGTATTTATTTTGTTTTAACCTGTTTGAGACTGAGGCACTAAATTCACCGTAGATTAAAATCTCTTAGAACTTCTGAGCTACTGAATGGATGTATCTAAAGACTATCTAAGGACACTTATTTAGTGGCAATCGTTTCCAAATGAGGCCAGGAAATCGCGCGAGACGGCGACAAATACTTCCAAACAAAAGCATTAAAATATAAAGAATTGCTTTCTCTGTTATTTACGCTTCATTGTTTTAAATAATAAAATTTTAATTCTCTTTTAGCTAATCTAGTAATTAACGCGTCACTAGATTTGATTTAATCCGACTTCAAGAACTTAAGTAAATATTACGGATTTAACTACGGTATTTTTTTTTCCATAACATGTAAAATTTTATGCTGCTTACATTCACAGTAAAAGGATGAGACAACGCGCATTGAACCACGTGTCCGTATCCCGTAAACGGACAAATGACGTCATTCCGTAAGACGTCCGTCCATTCGTAACGTTAAACTCAAGTATTCCGTCACTGTATTGAACAAGCTTGAAGATTCCCGTATTCCCTATGGGACGCAAAGTTAACGTCGCCAATCAGAATGTTTCTTCCATTGAGGCAGTACGGCACACTTCTGTATTCGCAGAAATACTTGAGTTTAACGTCACGAATCGACGGACGTCTTACGGAATGACGTCATTTGTCCGTTTACGGGATACGGACACGTGGTTCAATGTCTCGTTCGGCTTAAGTGAAATTGGCGCTCATCAGCTGAGAATAGACCATCACAGTAAACACACAAGGTCTCAATACAGAGGTGAATAGAAATGGATGTAGGAATAAGTATGACACCTCCACAAAACTAAACTAAAAACAAATTGCGCATGGAAAATTCATTGAGGCTGTCGGAGGACAACACATGAATTTCCTTTTTTTTTTATTTTAATGTTTATTTTGTTTTTAGTTTAGTTTTGTGGAGGTGTCATACTTATTCCTACTTCCATTCAGACGATATCGTATGAAAATAAATATAAAATTTTATTTTTTGTCATTTTGATGACTTTAGAAAAATAAATAACAAAGAAATAAAGAAAGAAAGAAATGTTAATGAAATTATACTTTAAGTTCTTCGAACTTATTATTTTTTATTAAAATATATAATAATTAATTAATCTCTTTTATTTTCAAAGCATAAAAACATCGACTTTATAATTTTGTTCAACTTATTAGAACAAATACAAACTTATTGTAATAACTGTCAGGATGGCCGAGTGGTCTAAGGCGCCAGACTTAAGTTGTTTCTAATACGACATCTGGTCCACAAATGTGGGCGCGGGTTCGAACCCCGCTCCTGACATATCATTTTTTTTTTTCTTTTTAATTTCTTGTCTTCTTTTAAAAAACAAGAGGAAAAATGAGAATAATAAAAGAATTATTTTATAGTCACTCTTAGCTAATTAAACTCCAAATAATAATTGTTCATTAAATAAAACCTGACATTTCAAATGAAAAACAGCAATACGAAACTTCTCTTACTTTTTCTTTTTAATCAAAAATTTTTTAAGGGATTTTTTTTTAAAATTGTATCAAAGTATCAAATAAAGACTGTCCTAAATATAAAGAATGTTCACAAAGTTATTTTGAACTTTAAATTTGTAACATCAATAAACAACATAAAATGAATATTAGATTCAGAAATTTAAAACAACTTAAAAAAATATTTAAAATTCATTTTCCATTAACGGAATGTTTTAAATTAAGAAAAATAAGCTGAAAATGTTAAATATTCTTTATTTAGGCTGTCCATGATGTTGGCTTCGGTTAAAAATAGCAAAAAATATTCTAACTCGGGGCCTGTGCATCTCCGAAAAGTAAATAAAAAATTAGAAGTGGAATATTTAATAATAGGTTTCTTATTAATACCTTGTTAAATGTCATCTAATCTCCGTCAGGTATCGAATGCCAACCAATGCCGTGTCTTTTGGCAAATTGCCGCCTGTTTCTCGGTAGAACTTCTCGTTATGCCCTTGATATTCCACGAAAGAAGAGATCTCAGAAGTTAGGTTTACTAAAACATCTCCTTGTTCTTTTCATACTCTTTTTTCCCGTCTGGGTTTTAGACAAATTGTAAATATAGGTTTTCAAAACAGATTTCCTCTTAACGGTAATTTACATTTAGTCAAGTTACTGTGAATCCTGATTTTTATTTATATATCTTTTTTTTTTGAATTGACTCTTATTTGCCTGAGGTGAAGGTAAAACTTATAGCGCTGTAAATCCATCAACAAAGTTCTGGTATTCAATAAAAAACGAACCCATAAAAAAACACAACAACAATAGTATAATGTTATTATCTGATGCTAAAGTTTTCTTTGTGAGGAGATTTTGGTGAAAGATTAGCTTTTTCATGATAACAATAAATATACCAAAATAACAATGTACGTTTTCATTTTAATATTTATTACGTATTTACGTTTTATGGTAGATTAATATCAATTTAATTACGGGAAAATAAATTAAAAATTTATATATATATATAAATACCTACATTGTAGTAATATATATATTACTATATTAAGCAATTTAATATTTAGTGAAAATTATCGTAAAATAAAGAAGTTAGATTTCTACGGACTTTTTTCATATTTATAATTTTTTTTTCTTTTTCTGATTATCAGTTTTTCGGTAGAGGAACATTGAACTTTATGACTCTTTGTTTCCCCTTACAAAAACAAAAAAAAAAGAAAATCGTCTTTCGATTGTTTATTTACGTTAATGTCGATAAAAATATCATGAAAAAGAGAATATGAAGCTTTTTCTAAACAGTGATATGTTGATAAATTTCATTTCCGGTAAGGCCGTCGCGAATCGCAGATACAGTCTAACAGATGGATGTTGACGATCTCGTTTCCTTGAGAATTACGGAAAACACGAGATCTGGCCATTAGCCTCTTCAGCAGGTCTCAAGGAATTTAGAATTTTGAATGTCTGTCACTAGTAAAATGCTACCTAATGAATTTATTGTTTGATTATTGACTGTTTTCAATTTATGAAAACTATATTAAAATGTAGTAAAAGTCTCATGCAGTTCCCCGTATTATAATTCATTTAAATATTTCAATTTACTTCGTCATTTTGTGAGAAGACATGGATAGAGGCTATTCTCGCGTAAATTACGTGAAATGACGAAAATACGAGATCGTCAAGATCCGTCTGTTGGACTATATGTGGTAACAAATAACTAAACTAACCATAGTCATATCAACTGATCAGTCTAATTAGGGTCTACTACAAATGCTTATAGTACTTTGAAATCGTTTAAGAGCGACCAGCGCTGAATTCCTTTTTGAAACATAATAATAGCAGAAGAGGTTCCTGGAGATTCCGTTAAACCGACTTAATAATGAAACTTTCCAGTGACATGAATCAGTGCCTCTATATCCGAAAAATAAGAAGAAAGAACTTGTCATTTGCTGTTTAATTTTGATATCACGACTCCAATTCAAATTTTCTAAGATCGCTGGCGACATAGGAAAAAAAAAAACGATTGCATATTCTGTAGGACAGTTGAGAAAGTTTAGGAATTATGTCTCTGTCATATCTCCCATAATTTGATGCTTCTTCATTGTACAGAACGAAGAGTGTATAAAGCTAAGCTCCTTGTGAACGATTTTACACAATTTATAATTATAAATATCACTAACACCAACGAGTTAAATGAAAGCAATCAACAGAAATTCTCACTGATTGCAAAGTGGTAAAGTAATATAAATGGATGAAACATGAACCGAAAAATCTAATTCCAAAGAAATAAATGCGCCAAACGAACACGAAGAATTAAAAACAATGTAAAACTAAAAAAATAAAATATAGATAAAAACGTATTTACTGATAATTTTTACTGATATTTGTAAAAAAAAAAAAGATTTACTTACAAATGAATTCGTATGAATAAGATGATGAAGAACTAGCTTTCTTGGATACCAGTGACGAAAGAGAGAATTTCGAGTATTTCCAACATGAAAGAGGATGACATAGTCCAATCAGATTGAAGAAATATTACGTCTTCAACTACTTTCATGTATCCATAATTGAAATGCTAATATTATATTTCTAAATGTGGTAAAGTTGAAAATAATATGGAGTGACTTTAAAATGGCAATCCTTTAATCATAGATTGTCATTTCATCATAGGAATACGTATGTGACTCATAAAATGTTATTTATCTCTGTAGAATTTTGTTTTAATAATTTTAATTTTCTTTAAGTCAATATCCTTCTCACAGTTACTCAAATCATTCGTGCCAGTGGGAGAAAATTGACAAAAAAATGTCACTTATATCACAATAAAACATTAAAACTTACATAATCACTTTATTACTATACAATTCTCCATAAATCTCCACATATGCAAATTTTCATGGATGTTATTTTAAATATTTTTTAAATTAGGAAGGAGAAAGAAGTTTTTTCCCCTTGATATAAGGCTCGTAAAAGGATGGCCGGTTAAGCATCCGAAAATTTTCATATATGGAGATTTATGGAGAATCACTTATATTATTTTTAAACACGAATTTCTATTTTAATTGTTTTCTTTTTATCAGAAATCCTTTTTTTTTTTCTTTTTATTAAAAATACTAAAGAGTAACATGTGCATATTAAATAAAAATGTGCCAAATCGTTCAAGTTTCCTTATCTTTTGTAATTTATCATTTGATTTTTCTACATCATCAGAAAAACAAAGGACAAATTTTGTAGATTATTTGGAATTTTGACGCAGGTCATAACGTTAGCAGCTAATTCTAGAAAAAAGAAAAGAATCACAAATAGAAAAGTTCTAACTGACTCTGCCAGAATAATTAGTGATTTTATTTTAAGGGATTCAACTACCTTAAAAGAAAAACTATCACCGACTTATTCTCCCATGTAATTAAAATTTGTTTTGTAACTGTAATGTTTATTTTACTGCTTAATTTACTTACGCTGATACAAACATCAAGCACATAAATAACTTTAATAAATCATAACATAAAGAACATAAATTAGCCGTGCTGGCGTGGCCGTGCGGTTTAGCCGGCGGGCTGCCGTTGTGGCCGATGCGCCAGTACCCGGGTTCGAATCCCAGTGGTGGCATGGCTGTTTCTTTCTTCTTCTGTGTTTCGTCCGTTTCCCACCTGGGACTTACTATCTCAGGGTTATCCTGGACGGGATATAATTCTCGTCCCCCCTTTCTTGAATTTCACTAGCCTCGCCCTGACGTTGTCAGGTTGAGCTAGTTCCGTGGTCCCTAGTTGGCCAAATTCGATAAAAGGAAGGAAAGAACATAAATTATATTAATAAGTAATCAAAATTAGTAAACTGCAACTACAGAAATTATATCCGCATTTAGGAATATTCTGACAATCTATCATTTTTCAATGAGCTGTAAATGTCTAACTACTTACCTAATAGTTTTTCTTATGGATTTAAGTTTTATGGATTTCTGCAGACCTCTTGACGAGTCCAATTCTTGTCTACATCTTTTTTTTCTTAACTTTAGCACTAAGCATAGGAGGTTAATAGGTTTGTCATTTGTACTTTCTGTTTTGCTTATATACAGGGAATATTACTTACTGAGTATACTTACAGAATATTATTTACAGTTTTGTCTGTTCTTGTATAATAAATTGTCTGTTTGATTGATAAATCTATCTTAGTGTTCTTTCTTGGTATTATTCTTATATATTGCCTCTCCTTATAAACGTTCGTATTTTATCTTTGAATGTCATGCATAATACTTATTATTGTGTTCCATTGCAATTTAGATTAGTTATTATTTAAGATTTGTTTTTTTTTTATCAATCTATTATTGCTTTGTGTAATTATCTTTTGTCAAACTAATTTCTTAGATACCTATAGATTTGCCACTTTGGCTACTGATGGTCATTGAATTTAAATTGTTATTATTTATGTTTGTTACGGATAATTAATCATCCAAACTTCCTTTATATGATTTTTTTTTTATTTCTTGTATACTCTAATAAATTCCGAAGAATAAATAATTTGTACAACATACACATTTTGAAAATTCTAAAAGCAACTTTCATGACTTTATTTCAATAGTTCACTTTTGTTCTTTGCGAATATCATCCACAATCGCAGTGGGTGACCTGTTCCTGAAAGCTATCATGCAACCAAAAACAAAAAAAGAAAGTTATTACGGAAATTCTTAATTGTTGCCAGTTGTACATTATTTGCAGACAGTTAGTTTTTATTGCGAACTAGAGATTCAAGAAGAAGGATGGGAAATTTAGATTTAGACTATTAAATGCGAAAGACCCTCGTGAGTTTGATAGGTACAGGACGGAGAATTTAAGAGCTAAATTGCTCTAAAGATAAAAACTTTAACAATATTAAATAATTAAATAATAAATATTTAAAGGAAAGGAAAAACAGCACTTGAATAAAAGAAGAAATTGCCTTTCTGATTAGAATTATGGGAAGGAATTGGGAACGGCCGTTTCGTCCTTCTACGGACTCGTCAGCCCAACCCAGCCTTCCCTTAACGAAATCAGAAAGGCAAGATCTTGTTGGTAAAACTCACCGTCGACCCGGCGATGACCCCACCAACAACAAAAGGCAAGAAAATAAATTGCTGCGTCTCTCGACGCCAGCAAAAATCCTTTCCCCTAGGAGAGTAGGTTGACGAGTCCGTAGAAGGACGAAACGGCCGTTCCCAATTCCTTCCCGTAATTCTAATCAGAAAGGCAATTTCTTCTTTTATTCAAGTGCTGTTTTTCCTTTCCTTTAGTTAATCATATTTCACAGCACGTTAAATTTCTTTGCTTAATAAATATTTAATTTTATTAAATATTAAAAGTTCTTTTTTCATTCGTTTTTTGCTTCCCCAGTTGTGAATTACATCTAAAAGATCTAATTCAAAATAATTAAAAAACTTTAACTGCCGTTTTTATAAGTAATTGCCTAGAAAAGCTAAAACTTGACTGGTTTTAAAAACTGGAAACAGTTTTTGAATCTTACAGTGATACAATATGAAAAATCGGTTTGCTTACTATAAGTTCTCATTATTCCTGTTTTTATAAAACAATTAATTGTTGATGAATGATAATGTTTTGATTAGCCTAAACCTAAGAGACATTTTGAAGGTGAAGGTTTATTTTTTTGTTAATCATATTCTTTGTATTATGTTATTGTTGGTGTTTACAAGAGCGCTAACGGTCGGTCAGTCAGTCGGTCTGTGGGTCTATTCCTGCCTGACTTACGGCAACGACATCGTCAAGGTTTCACGGCGTCCGCTAATAGGAACGAGGTCAGATTTGAAGAGAAGAAAAATAAGAAGGAAAACTGTCCTTGGAGCAGCCAGACACACTTAACGAATAATAAGAGCAACGAACGGATTAGGATCCTATAGATAAACAAAAATCAACATAAAAATCACGCATTTGTTTTGTCAACTACAGGACTTTGCCTAAAGGTTTCTTATTATAACACTAGTATCGCTTCGGAATTGACATTAATTCCCGTAGACCTTCAAAATCAAATGAAACAACACTAATAACGATTACATATCCTTACTTTGAATTTCAATTGTAATATAATCACTACATTTCATTTAGGTTAACTTTTCTAATCACTAATTGGAAACCATCGCGATTAAAATAAAAAGTATTCTTCATATAAATAGTATTCATTGATTTTAGATTTTAACAATCAGAAAAAAAATTTAGAAATGCCAAACTTTGTAAATGAGAATTTTTAACAGTGTCTTTTCAGTCTGATTACCAAAAAAATTATAGAAAGTTTCCGTATGAATATAACATTTCAAAATACAGCCTACGTTATCTACCACATTGGAATGGTTAAAAATAATTCAGAACTAAACACTCCCCCATTACAGGGAAACAGTGGTAGCCTATGATGTTATGAAAGAAAAGAAAAAAAAAACGATAAACAATAAAGCTTATATTACTAATATCCAGATTGTTTTATCAGAATCTTCTCTGCAAGATACCGTGGAAACATCATGTGGGAAAGTTAAGATTTAACTAATTATTAAATTTTATGAAGATGAAGTAAAGGGATTGGAAAAAATTAGGAAACTTCCATCATGCACCCAAAAAAATAAAAAGCCTATTCGAGATCTAATTCTGTCATTCACGGAGAATCTGAAACAGCTGTTTACCAGATCTTCAGCCAGATTTACCTCTCAATGACAAAATCAGAAGCATGAAACAGAATTGCCTGTAGCCCTCACAGCATTTCTAACAAAGACCCTCAAACCTTCGGGTACCAGTGGTTTTTTTTTTATATTATAAAAAAAGTGTCACAAAAAAAAATGAGAAATCATAATAAATGTGGTTTAATATGCAGAATAATTGGATGGAAAAAAATCCATCATAAATTTGGTGCGCGATGGGAGTTTCCAGACTGTTTCCATCTACTTATTCTGCCTGTTAAACCACATTTATTAAAAAGAACAGAATGTTCACAATAAATGCGCTCTATTATGGTGTATTATCGTTTAGTACGCTTGGATTTTTACTTAAATTAAGAGATAGAAAAGCTAAAATCTCAATATTTCCAAGATTAAACATTTACCAATGGAATTTAAATTATAAAAATAATTTTATTTTTTTTAAGTTCAGATCTTATACGATTCAAATTCATTTCACTGGCATTCACTCAAATATGCAACTCCCGAAGCTTACACAGAATTCTACGGATAAGAATACGAACAAATACTTCCATTCATACTGTTCGTTTTCAAAAGCGAGAACTACAACTCACAGACGATTCTACTTTGTAAAGGGGTGATACGCTTTCCTAAGACCTGTTTTTCTTTTGGTGCCTGTTATTTTTGCACTAGTATTTATTCTTTCCATAATTCTTTCCCGAAAAGCACAAATAGAACGCAGCTACTAGTAAACTAACACTGATAAAAAGTAAATATCCTCTCTTTATTTCTCCTCACCCCTATTTTTATGAAATCGAAGGAAACCTGACGCATGCGCAAAAGCGTTGAAGGCTCTCGTAAACAAAACCGAACATACAAACTTATTTCCAATAGTAAACAGTAATTTAGAGAGAAAAAAAATATCTACCATTTTTTTTGGACATTCCAAAAAAAAAAAAAAAAACTGCGTTGGTTTTGATTTTTTTCCATAAATATATTTTATTATATTTTACATCTCAGCTAGATATTTCAACTTGATTATTACTTCCTTTTTAGAATAAGTAATTATCTTTCATTTGCAGCTTAATGACATCAGATGTGTTCTTTGAAATTGCAGTATAATTGAATCTTATGGGAAAGAAAGATCTTAGTGCGTTTTATGTAGGGATGGTCGGGACCCGATATTTCGGGAAATTTTCGGGAAAATTATAATCCCGTTTATCGGGTGGGATTTGCTTTACGTCGGGATTTCTTCGGGACGGGATTTCGCGATTTATTTAAATTCAACAAAAGGCTTAATAAT
>JAFIDM010105298.1:1750-11901 GCA_023159025.1 Thereuonema tuberculata | reverse complement strand
GAATTTAATTTTCTGAATAAGTCCGGCAACAAAAGTAGTTAGATTTCATAGCTTTTTTTGCAGTGGATTTTTTGCATCATATTTTGGTTGAATTTTTATCAATCAATGCTTAATCAATTTATCTATTGTGATTAATTATGCAATGAAATGTTAAATTTTCTTCTTTAACATTCTCCATTATATTCAAATTACAAATACTACTAAACTTTAAAAATACCGACTATTTTAATTCTACTCTCTTAGCGAGAGAGTTCTTCATGTGATTTCAGAAATACAATGACCTTCAAATTACATTTTTTTTAAGAATAATTTAAATTAGCACAATTTTCCCTCAGAAATTTCTGAAAAACTTTTAAACGATCGAAAACTATTGTTTAGTTTCTAATTCCATTTAAAATTCACATTTTCACTTCTTAAGATAAAAATATTTTTTTTTTTTATACAGAAGTAATTTTAACTGTTTAAATTATACTATCAATCTAGTTTCAGTTTCGTAATTTTTCGATAACAGACTTACGAACTGATAGATGACAAATGTGGTTTAAAATTACATATTTTTTATCAGAAGGTATTAGAAAATTATTAAATTAAATTAAAATAATGCTATTGTTTAATACTTTCAGCTTATTCTAACGTTTCATGATGTCTTTAATGACAATTGCTTTTTGAACCTATCTTCCAAAGGGGGTGTCCATTAACTATGTGAGCTCAAAATGGGGGTGGGGGAAGGGTCGGCAAAATCTCACCAAATCTTTTTTTAAAGGGAGGGTGGGGGGGTCTCTGAAAATTTCACGTAAACTTTTTAATTCAGAGTATATTCATATTAAACTAGATTATAATATTTTCTAATATTGTCTATGCCCGGGATTCCCCGATTTGAAACAAGCCCTGCGCAAGTGGCAGATTTCATTTGGGGAGTTCCTTTGGAGTCACTGTGTGTCAATCAGTCGTGATATCCGCAACGAATTATTCAACATGAATTTGTATCAAAACTTTTACAATGCTTATGTTAAGCGGTATGCCGACAAGGAGAAATAAACCGGCAGCAAGAAGTTAATCGTTTGTGGAAGGAGGTAAAGATCGCGCCGCCACGATCGCGCCGCCAGGCCGTTCTACAGATTTCAGTAGAGGATTTCACACTTGGTCGCTTGGTCGCTTCTGGGCGCACGGCCAGGATTCTGGTCGCAACATGACGCGATTTTTCAAGTGGCCAGGCTGGCGGTGGAATCACCGTCGTTTTATAGATTTCAGTGGAGCCTTTCACATGAGACGCTATTTTCGGTGCGACCAGAAGGTCATTTCTGTTTATTTTAGCTTTGAGAAGTGTTGAAATACATTAAAACGAAACTACTTTAGAGAAAGGCTCCTTTCGACACTGATAAATTTCTAGGACTATTAGTGAATGTTCGTGAATGTTTACGAACAACGAACATTTAATTTTTTTAGAAATGGATTTTAATAGAATTAACAGAAATTCATTTCTATAAATAACCTACAACATCTTCCAAAATATATTTGAAAAACAATATTTATTTAAACAAAATTTCGGAAAATTTTTATTTCCTTTCTAATTTATTGTTGGAAATAACTTAAAAAAGGAAAAACAAAAAAATTCCGAAAATTTGTTTAAATAAATATATTTTTTAAAATATATTTTTGAAGAAGATGTTGTATGTTATATATTCAAATGCAAATAAATAGGAAGGAGAATAGAAGAAAATATGCTCTTAAAAAAATAATTTCTATAACAAAAATGCTTAAAAACAAATTTATTTTTGAAAACGAACAACAATGAATCTATACCGTGTTTAGAAAGTCTTAAAGGAAAACGTTTTTTATTATTATTATTAATAGCACGTAAAAAAGAATTATTCTCAAATAATTTTTAAAATACAATTTTTATTTTTTAAAAAATTAGGCCTAACTATTGCATCAATAATAAATATCTTAAACACAAATCCTTATTTTACGATTTTTTTTTTTATCATTTAGATGTTCGTCAAGTTTTTGGAAATATCGGGTACTATCTCGACAACTTCCAAAACATTGCCTGTTTTGAATTTTAATTTAATTAATTACAGAACATTTTGAAAATTAAAAACAAGAAAATAGAAATCCTAGATGCTTCACAAGTTCATATTTAAATTTTCAGAAGTTTAGGTGCATTGGTAAAATACATATATAAAAGAAATAAAAGTTTTTCAGTCGCCTGAATTGCTTGAGTCCCTTTAATGGGCTGCTTCGATTGTTGGATGTTTGGCCGCGCTGCCAAAATTCCTGGTGGAGCTGCCATGGTCGCATCGTGTGAAAGAGCGCTAAGTGATCACCTTAAACGTAATATCATTTTTCTCCTCTTCTTTCACGGAAAAAATATATTTCATTGAAGACATCAGTAACGCTTTTAATTATTTAATAATAGTTATTTAATAATATGTTTAATTTTAAGTTATTTAGTTATTTAATAATATGAAGCAAAATACATGAACTTATCAAATAAATTTAATTACTTAAAAATTATTAGGGAAATCCCACGTGAAAAATAATCTCTACCGAACAATAAACGCGCAATTTAATAACATCATTTGCCTGCACATTGCTATGCGTGGCAGGGGCATATATGGGCTTTATTTCATGGGGAGGCAACTTAGGGAACTTACCTGAAACAACCAAAGAAAACTTCGTTTACAGAATTTCGGGAGGGAATCTTTCTCTTTAACTTGCTATTGAACCAAAAAGGAAAATACGATAGAAAAAAGGACTAATCTACACATTTTGAGATATCTGGGAGCGGGAGAGTGTATGTAGACCTTCTGTATATTCTATGATGCGTGGTGTTCATTCGTACATAACCCTTATCCCATGCGAAATTCGAATCTAGCATTTTGGACCTGATTTTTTTTTTTTTTTGGTTGAAATCATCATAAACCCTTTCATTCAATCGCCGAAAGCTGAAACCACTCGCATACTCAGTTACGGTGCAGTTTAACTTAACACACACAATTTATTACTACTTCGTTCGCACATCTATTGTAAGTCTTAAGCCCTTTCCACATAGATCCGAAAATCGGACGGCTGATCTAAAAATCGGACATATTCTATTTCACTTAAGGGTTTCCTTAAGACGAAGATTCATTTCGGAGAATTCACTGTATTTCAAACAACGGCTTCTGTGTCTTTGTAATTTTCTTCCTAAAATAAAAGTAGCCTATTAGCTTTCTTTAAGGCGAATATTCATTTCGGAGAATTAAAATAAATGAAAATAATATTAAAATAAAATGACTGTCCACTTAAGAAACCCCTTAGGTGAAATAGATACGTCCGATTTTTAGATCCGCCTTCCGAAAGACAACTTCGGTTTCAGAATTTCGGGAGAGGATACTTTCTCTTTAACTTGCTATTGAACCAATAAAGAAAATACGAAATAAATAAATAAATAAATAAATAAAAACAAGATAATTAATGCTTTTAGACATTGTCAAAACCAAAGCGGCCCCATAATATGCACAATTTTATAAACAAGCGTAGAGTGAACCTAACCAGCGGTTACAATGAACCTAATGGACCCTTACAGCAAACCGGAAGTTGGGTGGTCAAAAGTGATCGCTTCCGATAAAGAGGAAAACGGCGATAGATGTTCCCCCAATATCGATCCTTCTGAACACATTGATTGTGGTCACGTTTTGGCCTGATAAACGGTTGCTAAGATATGATAAAAAAAAAATATATTGATACTTAAAAGAAAATGAGAATATTTAAAAGAACAAAAGAAGAGAACAAAACCAAACAAACAATTTTTGTTTGTTGGTTTATCGTTTTTATAGTTATGTGCGTTTCTTATGTTCTTTTAAATAATAACCTTGTAATGTACGTTAAATTTGATTTGATAAAAACGTATTGAAGCACCAACTTTTGAACCCATCACATCCGGTCACGCGAGTGGTCCTAGAGGTCTGATTTTTTGGATGTGGTCAATAACTATTTGATGCTGAACACAATGGTGAAGGTTTCATTGTAATATCTCTAACCGTTTGGCCAATAAAGTGTGTGACATCTAGCAAGCATAAAAGCAAGAGCGGTCCCTTATGTTTTACAGGCAAGCTGTAACCTAGGGACCGCTAAAAAGAACTAATCTACACATTTTGAGATATCTGGGAGCGGGGGAGGCTATGTAGACCCACTGTATATGCTTATTATTTATGGTGTTCATTGATAGATAACCCCTATATCATTGCATGCGAAACTCGAATTTTTAGACCTGATTTTGTTTTTTGATTGAAACCATCATAATCCCTTTCATTCCAAAATCCTGAGGATGCCTCTGATACAGCTTTCACTTTATTGTTTTAATTTATTTATACACACTATTTGGTTTAGGCGCTAGACTAGGGTGGTGTACGGAGATTTTTGTGAAGTTATTTCTCCTCCAGACAGGCTTTAGGGTTCACCCAGCCCTGTATCAAATGGGTACCGACTTTCTTACTCGGAGTTTAAACGCAGACCATTCGATCCCAATTAGTCCGTTGGTTGAGAATGGCAGGGAGCCTAAACCTGTCGCTAACTCCAGTTGCGATGAAGTTGAACTTAACACAATTTATTACCACTTCGTTCGCACATGAATCGTAAGTCTTACTTTTCTAGTACGTATCCTCCTTTTGTACCTCTGGATGAATCTTCTTGAAACTGGGAGTGTATATTTATGAACAAGAGACTATCCCACTTTTATATTTAATTATTCCGTGAGGGTGCTTATGGAGAAATTAGAGAGAGGAGAAGACAATTCTATATTTAATTCTCCGAGAAAAGCTATAGAACTTATGATTTCTTTCAATTGATTAAATAATGAATATTAATCTTCTTATCAATCGTCTTAATAAATTCACTAACATTAATAGGATTAAAAATGTAATCACACACCTTATCATAATGAGGATTCAATTAGCCTTTTCTTGATTTTTCAAAAAAAAAATCTACTATTGTATAGAATAGTAGATATACAGTAAAACCTCGTTACGTCGTCACTCAAGGGACCAAACATTTTTGACGACTTAGGCGGAGTGGGAATTTTTGAAAAAAAAACCCCACAAAAAAACTCTGAAATACATTATTTTCATGAATTGCTAAAGGATTCGGTGAAAAAAACAAGATTTTCGAAATCAATACATGCAAATGAGTGAATGGAAAATAATAATAATAATCAAAAAACACTTGGGTATTTAAAAATTTATGGCTACCACATTTTAATTGTTTTGAACGAAAGGCAATGTCTATCTTTGGAACATTCCAGCCAACCATTGCTGCCGCCGAAATCTTCAATGTTCATCTCCTTAGCAATTTCCATGGCTTTTTCTTTGAGAATCACGGCAGAAATCGGCACATTTTGCGATCTGGCATGTTTTAGCTATCGAACTAAAACCTCCTCGATCTCGTCAAACTTCGATTTCCTCATTCTCTTTCTTTTGTCTTTGCAGTTAGCTTCTTCAATTACTTGTTTCGATGAAAGAATATCGTTTATTGTAGTCTTGGGAATATAGTGTTCTTTGGCAAAAGCTGTTTTCGAAACATTTGATTTTTCAAAAAGTGCAATCAAATCTTTTTTTTTCTTTAAAAGATAACGAGTTAAGTTTTCGTTTTCCCGGAATAGAATTAAATTTGGTGACGGGTAAAAGAGGGTTATTTTACATTATTGTGTGTGAGACCTTGTCGAGACCAAAGGAAAACGACGACTTAAACGGAGTGACGACTTATCCTGGTGACGACTTAACGAGGTTTTACTGTATTATAATTTACGAAGAAAATCTTATTTTCATTAATTAAAACAAAAGAACAAAAACGATTTAACCGTGCCTTGATTAACGTAAAAGAAGACAAAAGAAAGTTAAATCCTTTTTTTGTTTACATTATTTATTGAGAAAGGTTTCTTGGAATGCTTTATTTAAATTCCTTTGGTGACTGGAGGTTCCCAGCGGGGCTTTGGAGCAGACAAAATTTGCATTGCTCCGCTCCAGCTCCGCTCCGACATGAAAATACTTGCTCCATGCTCCGCTCCGTGCTCCAAATACATTTTTTAAGTCGTATTACCAAAGATCAAATATTAAAAACAAGCAGTTTTTTAAATAAATTTTATTAATCATCATAATTATTTCTATATAACAGAACAGCTGACAGTAAGTCATCTTTCATTGCCTATCTTGTATTATTGACACCAATTTTAAGGCAGAAAATAATCTCTCGACACTGGCTTGTGCAGTGGGCATACTCGATGCAACTCGACAGGCAGCTTGAATTCGGTGTGGGTAACCGTCCATAGTTTCAAATGCTGATTTTACTTTGAGTCTACCCATAATCTCAATTACATGACAATCTTGGTGAAAAATCCTCTCAAAGTCTTCTAAGTTCGAATGTTGCATTTCTGAAACTCTCAGATGTTTTTCCAGCTTGTCCAGCTCTTTTTCAAAATCATCATCTTCTGAAGAATTGTCTGCTGAAATCGAAATATTTGTTTTTCCTTTCTGTGATTGTTGAAAACTTGCTATTCGATGTGGCTGCTCGGATTCAATTATTGAGGATTCCAGCCTTTCACTCTCTTGCCTCATATCAAAACGCTTAAAAATCTTTAGTTTTTCGAGTCGTCGGGCGATATTTAAAGTCCTTCTTTTGCTTTTGTCGTTTGCGACGAACTCAGTAAAATTCTATACCGAGGATCTACATAGACTCCGGCAAGAAAATGGGCGTTTTGGAAAAGTTTTTCGTCACACTTTCGCATGGAGGTTAAAATTCCCATAGCAATTTTCCGCCATTGTCTTGGAGAAATTTTGCAAGTTTTTGCCACTCCTTCATGTAAACTCCCATGACAATTTACTTTTAAAAATTATGTAATTTTTAAAGTAAAATTTGGCTTTGTCAGGAGATCTCTTATATTCTTCGTGCCATTCAGCTTTAGTTAATATCATTTCTATGGCTCCAGCCGCAGCTACTTGTTCAAGTAATGCGTAAAAACAAGAAGACGATCAACCATTGCAAACGTTGAACCCCAATGAGTCACAGTATCCAAAGGTTGGGTTAGCCCATGAGTTTTTAGAAGAATACTGCGAATATTTGGGGTTCGTAATTTCATAAAATCATTTAAATAATGAAGTTACACAAAATTTAAATAAAAGACAAGTATCAATAATAGCTGTTATAGACTTCAGCAAGGCTTTTGATAATATTGACCATAAAACTCTATTAAAAAATTAGAAAATTAGAAAATTACAATTTTCATGATCTAATCAAAAATTACTTAAAAAATAGAAAATCCAAAGTCAAAATAAATAATTTGATAAGTAAAACTTACAGTGTTAAGAGAAGTGTACCACAAGTTTAAAATTTAGGTTCTCTGTTTTTTTATTTTATATATAAATTCTATTAGTGATATTATTAAAAAGTGCAAGATTTACATTTATGCCGATGGTGTAATACTAATAAGTAGCAACCAAAATCAAGCTTTTACTTCAATAAATCTTCAACAAGATTACTCTTCAATAACAGTAAAATATAAAATTTTGAATAGAGAAGAAAAATTTATTTATAATGTAGTCTTGAAAAATATATATAATATAAAAACATCAGAGAAAAAATACTCTTCTGAAAACAAAACAAGACTTAGTTGGTTGAAGATTTTCAATATTCCTACTATAAACAATAAGTTTGGATTTAGAGTAAATGAATATACTTACTAGAGGATATTTAGACAAATAAATTGGAATAATTATAATTGTAATAATTTTAGAGAAATCAAAAACCAATTAGTAGTCAATAAAAATGTAGTAAAAAACTTCTAATCTATTCTTTAACATTAATTAAATTTTGTTTTTGAAAGAACACCGTTAAGCTTTCCAATACCTACAAAACAGGAATAATGCTGTAATTACACCTAAAAGGACTGGTAAACATTAAAAAAAAAAATCTGGAGCAGTGGAGCAGTCAAAAACTTGTGTACTCCGGCTCCGCTCCAGCTCCGGGAAAAAAACTATTGCTCCACTGCTCCGTGCTCCAGCTCCGGGCTCCGCTCCAAAGCCCTGGTTCCCAGGCCGGGAATTTGATGCTCCTTTGTTGGTAATGATAGGCATTATCCATATATGGTTATAAAAGAACTAGTTGCAACCCGTGAAATATTCATGGAAGTAAAACAAATACTACATTTTTGAAATACCGGGAAATTTTTCAAAAACACAAGATTGAAAAAGATGTTCTAAGCTCATTTTTTAAAAGGAATACAATGTATAAGCTCTGCTATACAGCGGTATAGCAATTATATAGCGCCACAGTGTTGACCGAAAGACCATAGTTATACTATTCTTGATGTTTTAATATCAACATGCTTTTCTGGCACTTTAGGCGAAATAAGTTAACCTCCTGCCATAAAATAATAGGCTCCTCCAAATTGTGCCTACGAGATAGTGTCCACAATGCCATACAGGGGCGTAGGAATTATTTCTAGTTCATTTTTTTTATTATTCACTAAATGAATAGATGTAAAAGTTCATAATAATTTGCTTAGGCTTAAGCATTCTTTTTTTTTGCTTTTTTTGAATTTAATTATTTTAAATCAATCCAAAAATATTAAGAGTATTTTTTTTGTATAAAATTTTAAGTAAAAATTGAACAACGCACCAACATTAAATCAATTCATTTTTCTTTTCAAAAGGACATTTGTTAGTTCTACTAAGTTTAGTTTATTCTTGGCCAATATTTCACATTTCTTATTCCTGTGGGATTTAGGCTACGTTTTTGTCTTTTTTTTTAAAAAAAAAAGGGCTGGTGCGCACGATTTGAAAAAAACTAGACTTGAAATTCTTGTAGGAACCCTTTTTTTTATCTTAGAACCCAGTGATTCAGTTGCCAATTGCTTTATCTCTGTTTTTCTCATGATAAAATTTTTTATGTTTTTATTATTTTAACTGCCTTGTTTTATTAAAAATAACCCTGTTTTTATTTTCTTTTTCCTGTCATTTTTGTTGTTATAAATATTATAATAAATCCAGAAAAGCACAACTGCATTTTTTTTTTTTTTAACGTTATATTTCCAAATTTCCAATAGAAAGCCTATTATCCGAACTAATTAATTAGTACCAATGTTATTCGGTTAACAAATAGCTCTGAATAATCAACCGTTACAGAAGAATCTTTAGTGTTATTAGATTCAATTGTTTGTTCCTAAGATTATTGCTACATGAGGTTATTGTAGAAAAATTATTGTATTTTGAAATACGAAATATTATAAAAAATAATTGACTTAGAAATTGGTTTGTAAATAATAATCACAATTTTTTTGAAGACACACTTAAAAAAACAAACATGTGAATATAATTTTGTGCTAAAGTATAAATTTAAGGGCGATCCATAATAACAAAACATTAAAAATAATAATACAATAAGGAAGTACGTTAACGTAAGGAAAAATAACAAAAAAAAAGTTAGGAAAATAAGAAAAAAGAAACCCACGCGGACATTGAAAAAAAACAAAAGTATTAAGAAAAGAAAAAAAAATAAGTTGAATATACAGATTCGAACCGACCTGTTGAACCGAGAGCATTGGACCTGTTGATAATACCCCATTTCTAAAGCGTTTGTCGATCCGACCTTCCGTTCGGGAGCTTTTAGTGGCTATAATGACTACTATCTGGAACATGGGAGAGCGTTGGACCTGTTGATAATACCCCATTTCTAAAGCGTTTGTCGATCCGACCTTCCGTTCGGGAGTTGTTTCGGATGAACAGACAGACACGGACGGACGCACAGGACAAACGCAATAACTACAGATTTTGATCGCTATCACAATAACTCCCAAATGGGTCGCTACCAATTGAAACTGTTAATATTTATATTCTTAGACCTATTGATGATTATTGCGGAAATTAAATGTTTCATGCTTATGTTTGTTTCTTTAGCCCACATCTAATCCCAATTCCGAATATACTGTGTGCTAAAGAAACAAACATAAGCATGAAACATTTAATTTCCGCAATAATCATCAATAGGTCTAAGAATATAAATATTAACAGTTTCAATTGGTAGCGACCCATTTGGGAGTTATTGTGATAGCGATCAAAATCTGTAGTTATTGCGTTTGTCGATCCGACCTTCCGTTCGGGAGTTGTTACGGATGAACA
>JAFIDM010105297.1:0-11901 GCA_023159025.1 Thereuonema tuberculata | reverse complement strand
GGTTAAGAGCGTCTGTGAATTGCAGCGATAAGACGGGCGACAAACAACCGTGTCGTGTGAGCGACATCCTACTGTTACTGAAGCGCCTCGATTCATTGGAAGCGAAGAATAGAAAGCTGCGGAGAATAGAAACAGAGATGGAGGAACGTAGGGCTGTGGAAAAGTTGCGTCACGAAAAGATCGAGAGGGATTTCATGAATATGCAGTGCAGATGTCAGGAACTGTTGAAAGATGTGGAGCAGAAGTCGCTGCAGCTGAACACTAGGAATGCTGTGGTGGAGAGGCAGGAACGTTCTATCAAGCGCCTGCAGGAGGAACTGAAGGCCACCAAGGAAAAGGCCGAGTCTGGTGCCTCCTTGGAGCGGGAGGCACAGGCGGAGATTGAGAAGATGTGTAAAGAGAAGAAGAGCATGTCTCGAGCGGACGAAATGCAAAGAAAGGAGCTGGAGAAGACGAAGGCGGAGAAGGAGCAATTGGCGGCCCACGTTGCGTTGCTCAAAAAGACGAACTCTGACATGTATAACAGTTCGGAGAAACTGATCAGATCACTAAAGGAAGAACAGAAGGAAAAAGATTCGCTGTCTTTCAAAGTAGAGAAGCTGCAGCAGACGGATGAGCGGAAAACAACCGAGATCATTAACTTGAATAAGGTCATAAAAGAGCTGAGGTCAGAATTAGCTTGTAACCAATACGACTTTGATAAAACGATCGAAATCTATAAAAACTCACTCGAGGAGGTGGAAAAGGAGAACTCGCGCCTAAGCAAGGAGTGCGACGAACAGCATGTGTATCGGGGCGTCACCATAAAGAATTTGATGGACGTGGACTCCCAAACGGAACTGTCAGCGTCCGAATTGGACGAAGCGCTGCGGTGCGTGGAAGCGAAACGCAACGCGTCGGACGTGAGCCTGCAGAGCGAGGACTACGTGGCGAAGAAGGCAAAGCGGTGTTGCGACGAGGTGGTGGACGACCAAAGGTGGATTTGCAAGAAGATAGACATGCACGAAAAGGAGCAGCTGATGAAGGAGAACAAGGTGCTTCGGATGGAAGTGAAGAAGAACAAAAAGTATCTGAATATTGCCTTGAGGAGGTACAAGGACATGAAGGATAAGATTCCGACCTCTGCAAAGCGATGACCGGGGCCATTTTGAGATACAAGATGAGAAACGAAGAGAAAGCCAAGCTGTACTTATTGTCCTCCAAAAAGTTGGCTGGCGCAAGTTGGAACTGCGCAGCCCTTCCGGTAGCTGATCAATTTTGTTTTCCTGTCACAATGGACGACGTCGTCTGCTTTCACTGAGAAAATATAGTTTAGCCTAATTATCGGAGAAGTTCTAATTAAGAAAAATACTTGTTTATTTACAGAATTTCATTTATGAATTAAGTCTGTTAAATTTCATGTTTTTGTTTTTTTTTTTATTTTCTTGTGTGTGATTATCGCCAACAGCGATTTTTATTTGTTTCTTCATTATATTTCATTTTTTTAATCTTGATGTTTTTATTCAATGATTTTGTTCAAAATATGTGCCTATCAGTAGCAGCGAAATGGCTTCAAAATTCTTGCAGCTTATATTGAAAAAAAAACCCATCAATTGCAGATCATAAACACTGAATTTTGACGCAATATCTATAATTGTTTTTGTCGGAAATAGTAATGGACGATATTAAGTTATCAGTGTTTCAGTAATATAGAATGTATTGGAAGTCCATGGGAAAAAATTAATATATTCTTGAGGAATAGAATGCATCAACGTCAGAAATTAGTACACCTACAATCATGAAACACCATTTTTACATACTTCTAAATAGTAGTTGAGGTTTTTGTCTTTTTTTGTCTCCAAGCCTGATCCCATTTCATTTAGAAACGAAATCCATTACATTATTTGAAATAGAATAAAATAAAGATCCACACAAACCTTTTAAATAAATTAATGTTACAATAGTTAGTTATTTTTAATGCTCAGCCCTGTATTACAGAAGAATAGTCAGTTGAATTGTCTTTTGAATAAAAAATTGTAATATATTGGGTAAAAAGAAATATATTTATCAAGAAATACTGAGCATAAAAGACAGTTAAGTTCAACTTGAATAAATGAAATTGAATTGAATAGATAAAAAACTTATTCTTGTTCTGTACATGTAGGTGAAGAAAAGCAATAAATGTTATTGAAAATGACAATTTTTTTCATATTTTCAATACATGGCTTTTGATACATAATGTAGTAAATAAGCAACAGTGGTTTAGGCTTTTACATGCAAATTAGATAGTAATGAATACTTTTTTAACTGAAAAAATTCAAATAATGCCATTATTCTTTAGAGGATATATTATTAGTGATCTACATTTAATGTATGTAATCTGCAACTATTTGGTTTTAATAAAATCAAAACCTGAATTTAAAAATTGCTCGAAACACATTAATAGCTTCATTAAAAAAGTCTAAAGCTGGAATTTCTGTATCCATTCCCCTGACTTCTATTTTATCTGATATGTGTGTGTGTATGTATATATATATATATATATATATATATATATATATATTGTATAATTATTATATATGTATATATATATATATATATATATATATATATATATATATATATATATATATACACTTATAAGAATAGGGTTTTGGTTTGTATGTTTATCTCTGTAAATATGTTATCTAAAAAAAAAAAAAATACATATAGGCATCATGAGGTAACATGTATGTATATTAGTTAACTGTAACTATATATATGCATATAACATCGACATATAATAATGCAAAGCCTTATGTAAACGTAAATTGGAAATATTTATTTTAATTTCTTGTATTTGCTCCTCATATTTTAAGCTTGTTTGCATTATAATCACTCTCTCACCGGATCAAAAATGTACGCTTCTATCTTAAATTTATGGATAGTTTTAAGTATTGTTTACAAATGTATATTTTAATACAAAACACAGCACCTGTTGACAGGGAAATCAACTTCCCTAGTGGGAGTGAGTTGTAGATTCGTGTATATTATCAAAAAAAAAAACAAAAAAAAAAGACAAATTAAGAAAACAGCTACTGGGAAAAACATTTTAATCAGAATAGTCTCGTTTACTGTAGTGTTCGGAACCCTTTTTTTTGTAAGTTACTCTTTCTGAAGTACCTCAACATGGATCAATTTCAGAATTTCAAAAACTTATCTTTCATGTAATTCATGTTATAGAATATTAGGTCTGATGTTTGAGAAGCAGAATGAAAGTCTATGCTATTGTATATCAACAAAAATAATAATAATAATAAATTCTTTTAAGGAGTGATCATACAAGATTAATGTAAAAATTTATTGTTACAAACATGTAATACAAGGCTTTTTGTTCATAACTATTAAACTGACCAGACTAGGTTCACTGACATTGTCTTGTGAAGGAAAGCAAAGACACATATGCTGTGCTTCGTATATTGGTTAAAAACTTTTAAAAATATGTCTCGTTGTTGTGAAATATTGTGAAAGCCTTGAATTATTTCTATAATGGATAATAAAATTTAGGACCAAATTATGTATAATTTTTTTAAATGATTTTTTTTATTTTTTTAAAAGATTGTTATATATATATAATGCTGATGATATAATTATATATACAAGATTTAAATTTGGAGATTGTAAATACAACTTTATAGGATAATTTCAATATTTTACAAATATGGCTACATGATAATAAACGTGTTCTTAATAATGAAAAAACAAAAGGAATATTAATAAAATTAATAAAAATTTAATAGTAGATAAAAAAATTGAATTCATAATACATTCGCATGATTGTTTACATGGAAATATAAATAGAATTCTTTTACTGAACTTGATATAATAAATCATTTTTAATATTTAGGTATAATTATAAATGATTTATTTACATGGGATAACTATATAAATATGTTATGTAAACAATTAACTACGAGGGCAGATCAAAAAGTAAGTTGCACTTCCAATTTATGGCCAGTCATTAAACCACCTATACAAAAGCAATAAGGCTGTGACAGCACACAATGTAAGTTCACTTTTCCACATAGTTCTCAAGAGACTGTAAACATTTCTCCGAACGGACAACCAACTTTTCGATTCCGGATGCATAAAAATCTCCTCCAGCACTATGTAACCATCCGGAGACAGCTGCTTTCACCTCCTCATCATTTCGGAATCGTTGTCCACCGATGTCCTTTTTGAGTTTACCGAAAACATGAAAATCACATGGCGCTAAATCGGGACTTTATCGAGGATGTTGCCATACCTCCCACTTGAATCGCTGCAGCATTTCGCACGTTTGACGGGTCTTGTGAGGTGTTGCATTATCGTGCAACAAAATCCCACCGGCGCTTCTCTTTAATTGCTTTACGCAACCGGTTCAACGTTTGACAATACGCCACTGATTTCATGATGAATGTCCGTGCAGTTAATCCGTTTGGCCCATTGAAATCTCATTGCTGCACGCACCTCCAATTTGGAGTGAACATCCAGTTGGCGCGCCATTCTTCATAGCCCGCTATCCACATACAACAAGACGGGAAACTACACCAACCTTCCTATCGGACGTCTGAATAGTTACTGTCCCTTTCTCCGCAGTGCCCAAGATTATGACACAGCGCGTTCTTGCGGCGGGCTAGTGAACTTACTTTTTGATCTGCCCTCGTATAACCATATATATATTTTATTATCTAAAAAATATTCTTCCACTAAAGATAAAAATTTTAATTTATTTTGCACTTTATGATTCTGTACTAAATTATGACGTTAATATATGGGCAAATATAGGAAATATGCATTTGGAAAATTTCAAAAATTTACAAATCAAAGTTTTAACGTTGATATTTCCTAAAAACATATGGAATAATAGTAATAAAAAGAAATAAATATTACTAATATATACTACATTACATCCTAAACAAACATGTATAAATAATATAATAAATACTTTTTATAGTGTAATTAAATTAAAAGATGAAATTAAATTAAAAGATGAAATTAAATTAAAAGATGAAAGTATAAAAGAAAATTATAATTTGAGAAATAAAAATAGAATAACAATTGATTATCCTTTCATCTACAATGAATATGGTATAAGAAATTTAAATTATAGAATTGAGAAACCCTTAGTGATATAAATTGGCATACATTTCAAGATTATAAAAATTTCAATTGTAAAAAATGAAGTAAAAAAATTGGATATTGGATAATTTTGATTAATAATTTGTTAATTTTACGTTTGAGCTAATGTAATGTTTTAATATGTTTGAGGATGATATATTAATTTTAAAATTATTTTGTAAAATTTATTTAAATGTAATTTGTAATACTTTATTATAATATATAACAATTGTATCAGCACCTGTTGATTTGAATTCCTAACGGAACTGACTTGTGTAAAATTAATAAATGATTATATAAAAAAAATAAAATAAATAATTAATCAGCTGTTTTCAATATTGTTTCAAAGATATATACATCATTAAGAACAAGTTAACTTTGTTGAAGAAGATGAAGAACCATTTGCTAAAGGGTGAATATCAAATTCGTCCATTAGATCTGTTGTATTTAGTTCATCTTCATCATCACTACATGAGCTAAATTCACTTTCTTCTGAAGAATTGTCATTGTCTCCAAGAGATATTACAATTTGTTCAACTCTATCTTCCATAATATTGATGTCATTACAGTACTTCATTTGTAATTGTTTCACATGCTGTACTGCATTTCTCCAATTATGTGATGAAACTTGCTTTATACCTTCAGAGCGCACAAAAAGGCGTATATTTTTTAAATGGCTTAACCGATTTTCAAAAAACTTTTTTTTTTGTGAAAGCTTAATGTTTTTACTTTACAATGACACCATTATCATTAAAATCTATACAATAGTTTGTTTTATAATGCATTTTGAATGAAAACGCAAGCAAAATGCATGCTTAGGAAAAAAAACTGGGGATACTTAAAATTAAATTACAACAAAAAATTCAAGCAAAACAAGGAAACTTTTATTAATCAATACTTGGTATTACCTCCCCTTGCCTGTATGCATGCGGCTTGCATGCGGTTCCTCATAGACCCTATTAAGATTTTGATAAAGTCTTGGGGGATCCCATTCCACTCCTCCTCCAGCGCAAACTTGAGCTCGTTTTTATTAGCCGGTGCCGGATTTCTGGCTCGGATCCTCCGTTTGAGCTCGTCCCACAAATTCTCAATCGGATTCATGTCGGGACTGAGGGCTGGCCACTCCATCGTCTCGAGACCAACCTCCTCCATGAATTGCCGAGTGGTTCGTGCTGAATGACACCGGGCATTATCATGCACCAACATGAAGTCTTCCCCGATATATCCTGCGTAGGGCACAACATGATCCAGGAGAATGTCCTCAATGTATCGTCAAGCAGTCAGACCCCCCCTCCGGCCTCCACGAGGTATGAAAACAAGATCTGTTTTTCCCTCAAGAGAAATGCCAGCCCACATCATGCAGGATTGCAGGAAATGCCGCCGTACGAGACTGTTTCAGCAAAACAGCACTGTGAAAATCGCTCTCCTGGACGCCGGTAGACCCGGCCTCTCCTATCATTACCATGGAGACACATTCTGCTCTCATCAGTGAATAGGACGGACCGCCATTGCTTGATGCTCCAATTGACGTGTTCCCGAGCAAATTCGAGTCGTGCTGTGCGGTGACTTACGGTCAATTTTGGGCCTCCAGCGGGCAGTCTTGGAGTGAGGTTGGCTTCCTTCAAGCGTCTTCTGACTGTCCACTGACTAACAGCTACTCTACGAACTTGTCTCAGCTCCTGTTGCAGATCGACGCCCGTGAGATGGCGATTTCGCAGTGAAGTTGAAATTATAAAGCGATCGTCCCTCTCAGATGTGAATTGGCGCCGTCCAGTATGTGGTCTCCGAGTGAAGATACCAGTTTCCTGAAACCTTCTGAATACTCTTGAGACAGCAGATTGGCTCAAGTTTAGTTGACTGTGGCCTGCTTGCAACAAAGCAACAACTTGCATGGCGTCTTCTGGCGTAGTATCCATGGGTTTGTGAAAACAATGAATTAAACTTGCAGAGATGTGTACAGATGAACGTCTGATAAGCGACTGATAAGAAATATCGGTCCACGTGGGATTTTATAGGTGATTTTATAACGGAGTTGGTGGTTTCGGTTCAGACTGCATTTTGCTACGCTTACGTTCAGATCACATTCATTTGGAAAATATTCTACAGATTTTAATGATAATGATGTCATTGTAAAGTAAAAACATTCATTCTAAAGTAGGCTTTCAAAAAAAAGGTTTTTTGAAAATCGGTTAAGCCATTTAAAAACTCTGAAGGGGTGAGTCGATTTAGCTGCACGGGAGTGTAGTTCTGGTTTGATCATTGCAGTACTGTGTGGAATGTTTTTTCTTTTTAGCCAATCAATCATTTCAGATTTTCTGCTGTTGCTGTTAGGGGCTTTGTCTATTTGTACTGGATGGTAAGGGGCATTGTCCATAATAATGATGCTGCTTGGTGGAATATTGGGTAATAACTGATTTTTAAACCATGTCTGGAACACAGTACCATTCATATCATCATGATAATCTGACGTTTTGCGCTCCTTGGATTGGAATACCATTAGACCATCTGAAACAAACCCATTTTCTGTTTCAGCATGAACAATAATCAAACGGCGACCTTTTCCTATAGGTACTTGGCGTTGGGATTCTTTAGTGCCGTCATTCCAACATTTGCTTGTTGTGTGACTTTCATTCACCCACGTTTCGTCTAAATATACTACCGGATGATCTTCTTGCAATTGCAATATATTCCGTAAGTACTGATAAAGTAGGCGCACAACGTCATGACGTTCCATTAACAATTGTCTATTTTTAAATTTCGAAAACTTAAAACCCAGTTTACCTGTTAGTATACTTCGTAATGATTCCGCACTACCCCGAAAATCAAGATCTTTCTTGATCACTTTCAGAAGCTTGGATACACTGGGTATTTCTCCATCCACATAAAACTGATAAATTGTATTTCTTATTGCTGCGAGGGTGAAATCATCCAAATCGGTGACTGGTGACTTTCAAGATCGTCGTTTGCCGGGCGTCGTAATGATACCGTTAGTTGAATTTGCTATTTCCTTTCCAAATCTGCGGACAGTTCGTTCACTGATTCCTGTAGCTGCTTCCGTTCGTTTCAAAACTTGATCGAATAGAAAAAGTGGTCCTTTACATTCCTTTTCTTTTTGAAAGTATCTCTTCACACTGGCAACTATTTCTCTTGCTTGCCGACGCAGCGTGTTTCCACGCTTATTTTCCTCCGCTGACATGTTGATAACGCCAAATTAAAACTTCTCTCTACTATTTAGCGTTATTTCAATACCAGTTGTTAATAATAAGTATTTATATAAATAAATAAATATATATTATTTATAAATACAATGCTCTTTTGCAAAGTAACAAGCATCTAACCGTAATGATTCCTGTCATAAAATCAGACGGAAGTGCCTGACCAGACTAATCGATGATACATGCGCAGATCTCACAAAAACAGGGCGGCCAAATCTCATTTGAGGACAAGGACGTTATCTGCAAAATCCGGGAGACTCTGGAAACAGTGCTGAAGTGAAAAAGAAAATGAAAGAAAAGATATTAGTGAGAGGCCAAATGACTAACTATCCTAACAAATAACAACTGTGAAGAGAGAAAAACTGAAAATGGAATAAGAACTTTTTTTTTAATCATTTAAAGTTCTGTCCTACTGACTAAAACGCCTAGGTCTGCTTTCAGTAAGCCTTAAACTTTGAGCTACAGAAAATGACCCTTTAGAATTTATTTTAGTATTGTTAAAGGCCACGTTCTTTAAAGAGTTTCTCATTACCTCTCATTATCTTAAAAAATTTCTGATCTTGTCGTTATTATTTTATTTTTGTTATTTAGCAACCATAAAAGAAAATAGTTTATCACAAAATAATCTTGTCTGATTGATTTTATTTTTTTATTTTTTTACCTTTTTTTTTTAAAATTTATATTGTGAGTATTTTTAGCTCCTCCCCCTTCGAGATCGGTTTGATGTGATCCCAGGTTGTTGGCGATGTTGACTCTACCCTTTATATTAATTAAGATTGGACTCACCTGGCTGCCTATTTCTAACTTTTATTGTTTCTCATTACGGTTTCTATAAGTTATAATACCTTCAAATATTTCTGATTTTGTAGTTATTTTATTTTTGTTATTTAGCAACCATAAAACAAAATAGTTTAGTACAATTATTTATTGTAATAATTTATTTTTTAACTTTTTTTGTTTTTTTAATTGTGAGTATTCTTAATTCCTCTACCCTTGAGATGGGTTTGATGTGATCCCAGGTTGTTGGCGATGCTGTCTCTGCCGTTTATGTCATCAAGATTGGACTCGCCTGCCTGTCTATTATAACATGTTCAGCCTGGCTATTATCTGGCTTTTAATTTCCCAAATTTTATGTGTGTGTGATGGCCTTCAATTTAATTTTAGTAAGAATATTATTTATTTCAAAATAATAAAGAAAAGATAAGAAGGAAAGTAAAAAAACAATAAAAAAAGAAAAAAAAAATATTGCCACCAAGCGGATTTGAAGTCGATAACTATACCTCTACTTGAAAATTATACAAAAGTGTAAAGGGGATTAAATTAGGGGGAGGAGGAGGGAGATGTGTCCGGGTTTCAATTATAGCTTGTTGTTTCCGCAGGGTCCTAAAGAGTGATTCTGCAAAGTTTGGTCCAGATTGATAAAAGGGCCTAGGAGTGTATAGCAAACAAACAAACAAACAAACGTCCTCCTGTTTCAATCACATTTTATAGCCCCCTGGATGTGCCGCCCGGGGCAGTTGCCCCCTTATGCCCCCCCCCCCCCACTCCTAGTCCGGCACTGTATGTATGTTTGTATGTTCTCGTTTGCACCCTTTGACTGATTCGAACCAAATTTTGCCTAGACACTCTCTTCTACCCTACATTGATAGCATATGTAGCCTACCCAATACGGCCTATAACGTTGAAACAAAGAAACATTCAGATTAAATTCTTAATTTTCACAAAAGTTGTCACACTTTGGACATAAAAAAAAAATCTTCTTGATCGTCTTTTGTTAAACCAACATATTCTTCATGAAAGTACATCGCACATGAGCATATCCTTCAACATATCTTTCTTGTAAATGTTACAATACCAGGATTCTTTTCATGCAGACTTTCTTGATTTCTTCGGAATAAATTTTCTGGGTGTCCTTTTTTTCTACACCTTTCATTCCATCTTCGTTGGAAAATAAGGATGTCTTCAATACAACTGCCTTACTATTGATAGCTTTCTTTAGATCAGTAACCTGCAGAGTGTTTTTGGTTGGGGTTGGGAGTAAGTCAGAAAATGTGTTCATATCACCATGTAACTTCTCATCTTCAGATGGTGGGTTAGATACTGTACATGGTTTGAAGGCTTCTTCAGCAATTGCGTTTGGATCATAGAGATACAAACCTGTGGCTCTGAATCCTGATTGTAAAAACAGCAAATAAATCACACGTACACCCAATATGGCCTAGTAGGTCCCTTAATACAAAAATACATTTCTTCTTAAAACTAAAAGAAAGGCTGAAAATAATAAAACCTGTTTTAGTCGTTAAAAAGCAGGCTAAACATGCTATCTACAGGCACACTATCAATTTTTTCCGACCAACTCTTAACTAATTATTAAAAACAGATGCTTTCACAAAGTTAGATGTGGCTACTTTAAACAACCATCTCTTTTAAAAGGTATTCGTGCACTGGCTGTAGCGCAGGATTTCATTAATCAAGTCGGACGCACATTTCGAACATATAAGTGGTACCATATTTCGATTCATCACAAAATAAAGGAGATAACGTGATTAGGCCATATTGAGTACAGGTATCTTATATCAGAAAGTACCTACAGAGTTCCTTTTAAAATTACGTACATATCTTGCTTTATTCTGAAAATCTATGAAGGTTTAAAAATTCATTTTTGTTTTCAATAACATAACAAAATGCCTAATTTGTAAGCCTATCTAGGAAAACTAAAAGAATCAAACTAATTGTGATGTATTATTTCATGAGAGAGATATAAATACTCTCCATTTATGAAAGCTTGTTTTTTTTTACTCAAGTAGTTCTTTATTTATTCAGTTTTTTGAATGCTCGAAAAGTTCACGGAAAACCAGTTACAATTTGCAGACTTTCCTTCTGAGTGTTAATTTCTCAAAAATATTTTAAGGTTTGGACAATAATATTGGCAAGCTTTCATATAAGGAGTGAAGGTATGCTAAATTTCAATTAAAATCGAAGAGGGTCACTGAGAAACTTCAAAAATTTTGTGCGAATTTGATTAATTAATTGGCATAATATTTTCATTACAAAAGTCTGGTGAAAATATGTAACTATAAAATAATTTTGTGAGAATAAACAATAGATTGAAAAATCAACAAAGATATCGTAACTGAGTTCAATTAATTTAAAATTTTGCTGTTTAAATTGACTTTAGTTTAGACCTATAAGTCTTAAGTGAGAATTATTTGTAGTTGTAGACATAATTATAAATTTATTTACATAAAATACTAGCTGCTCTAAGGAAAAATAATCATGCAGTGATAAAGTAGCAAAATACACTACAACCTCGTTGATCCGGATCTCTGGATAATGCAGATCAGATTTGTAGACATTTTTTTATTTATTTAATGTTCACATAGATAATAATTTTAACTATGATAACAAGAACATAACTATAAGTACGCCAAACATTCGCTTTTTATTTTGATTAAATGTACAGTTCCTGCATAGATTGTACAATAAATTATGGTAATAAAATGCTTTTTGCTGAGTTTGGTACACCTGGATGTGGCATTTGCCAGGGGAGCAGCTGCTACCTGGGTAT
>JAFIDM010105295.1:0-11714 GCA_023159025.1 Thereuonema tuberculata | reverse complement strand
ATGATATAAGTATCTCAATTTCTCTAAGTATAAGTACTCTCAAAAAACACTTTTCCTATAATATTATAATAGGATTATTTAAAAAAATAGATCATTACTATGTGTTGCGCAGTGGAAGAAAGTGACTGGGCCAGCATAACCATTTGAATAAAAAAGGTTCCATACCTAATAGTAACTTCTGGTAATATATAGTAAAGTTTATGATATTAGTATCAAGCAGGAAGGCAACTAGTAATGTATAAATAGATTGAGAGTATTATTAATATTCATGTGGTGTAACTATCTCTTATGTGTAAATAATTGTTCAAACACATTCACAAATAAGAAAGTTTACAACTGGTTCTAGTTTCAAATACATCATGCTAAATGAAATTAATTATGTCTTTATGCTCAATGAAAAGTTCAGGATAAATGAGTTTTAATATCAATTAAAGTTCTTGTAGTTTAATAATAAACTATTCTGGTTTTTTCACCGTATGTGAAACATAAAATCCTATTCTACCTGTAGCATAAACTATAACAGATGCACTATTATACTGTTCCCTTTTTCACTCTATGTGAAACTTAAAAGTCTTTTTCTACTTGTATGATATACTAGTTCAGATGTACTCTTTACAAATGTTCTATCTGACTCTATATTAATTCATCACATATCTTGAATTAAATATTCAGAAGACTTTATATCTTTAAGCATCTAGGTTCTGACGATTTCTACAAATCTTAATTATAGTTCTTGTAAGGAAATTAATTCTATAACTCTTTTAAACCTTTTACGATTCTTTAAGAAATTCTTCTAAAACAATTAAAGTTCTTTACTTTCTAAGTAACTTTGAATTCATTCACTGTATTCTGAAGTAGAAGAATAGTTCTTGCAAGTTTTCGTAATTAATCAGGTTTCAAAATTTATTCCTTAACAACGCTGTGTTTCATCCAAAAAATTAAAGTTCGAATGTTCTCTGTTTCAGAGTAAATAAACTACACTTACTTGGATATTCTTCTTTAAATATCTCTAGTGTTGATTCAAATTACATTCGTTGTTTACCTAAACGATGTCTTCAGATTTACTCCGTAATATCTTCTAATTCCTTCCGTTCGATTGACGTCAGTACCAGCGATTCCCAACTATGCTTACCTATCGCTGAAGTAAACTCCATTATGCTATATGAATATGTTGTCGAAACGAAATTCAAGATATTAGAATGATTCATATTTACGAAATCTTAAAATATTTTCTCAACGACTCGAACGATATATATCTCAAGTATAATCTTCATTTCTCGAAGATACTTATCCCTTTTGAGAATATTCTGTTCTTCCTCCACTTCTGCTGAAAAATATTTATTATAGACTCTTGTCTATTCAATAAAATGGTTTGTATTATCCCATTTTATTTGATAACGATTCTTATCGAGAATCTTTTCCCAGAGAAGAACGGAATCCTTTCCGCTAACTTCGAAATCGCCATTCTCACTTTTTTTTTTTAACAATCTAGCTCTCCCACGAGACCTTAACAATACCATTACGTCTGCACACAACAGTACTATCATTCGCTTGCTTCTAACAATGTTATTACTATTACACATTTTTATATTAACAATAATAATAAGTCATTCTCAAATGAAGTTCATATTGCACAATAAAAAAAATATTTCCTTCACTTTTCACTGTAATCATTTTTACATTTGATAAATTATAGATAGAGTAATTTTCCAGTTTTGGATTTATGTCAATTTAGCTATATATGAGAAAAATAGCAATGATATAACCTCTTGTCTTCATTTTCTCTTACAAACTGAAAAAAGAGAAGTGAATTACCAGAGAAAGGTTATTGTGATGACTTGTACTGTTTATATGGTTCATCCTTCATGCTTTTTTTGTCAACAAAAAGTTTGGTTTGACTTATGGTGAATCTGTATATTTTTCGTTCAGAAGAAGAGTAATATAGACTTTATAGACAAGTACATCACATTCACAATTCGACATGTTTTACTTTTATCACTAAAATAGCATACGGATTAATTTCAAAATGCTCTTCTACACTAATTAACAAAAAAAACGACGCACCTAGAAGGAGTTGTCCAATGGAGACAAAAATTGGTGGAGAGGAAGATTATGTACAGAATAGAAAATGATTAAAATTTCAGACAAATTGAATGATTTAGTTCAGAGTTACAGAGTTACAAAATAACGAGCTCAATAAGGTGTTGACCCACCTCTACCCTGAATGCAAGCTGCCACACGACGTGGCATAGAGTGATAAAGCTCCCTGATAGTCTCCTGCGGTATTTCTTGCCAAATTTGCTCCAATTGTCGGGCTTGGTCATCCACATTCGCTGGTGGATGCAGTCGCCTTCCCATCATATCCCATACATGCTCGATTGGAGAGAGATCTGGGGATCTGCCTGGCCAAGGCAGCGTTTCACAAGCTGCAAGACAGGTCATAGCAACACGTGACGTATGTGGTCTGGCATTATTTTGCTGAAAAATAAGACCAGGGTACTGCAAAAGGAAGGGTAGCAAAACAGGTCTTAGAATGTCGTCGACGTACCGCTGTGCTGTAAGTGTGCCACCAATGACGACCAAAGGGGTCCGGCTATTAAGGGAAATGGCACCCCAGACCATAACTCCTGGTTGAGGGCCTGTGTGGCGTGCAATAGTGAAAGCAGGATCGGCACGGTGCCCTGGGCGTCTCCAGAGACGTCTGCGACGATCGTCAAGACACAGTTGGAAGCGGGATTCGTCGCTAAACACTATACGTCCCCAGTCAGCATCATTCCAACCGGATCGAACCAAGCACCACTGTAATCTGGCCCGACGGTGTGCAGACGTGAGTGGTAGGTGACGTAGCGATCAGTACGAGCGTAGATGTCGCTCTCTCAGCCGTCTGTGATTGGTCATGGTGGACACTCTTGTGCGGGTCTCAAGTCTGATGGTTGATAACGATGATTCAGGCGCTGTGACAGCTGATCTGACAATCACTCTATCCTCCCGCTCTGCTGTGGCCCTGGGTCGACCGCTACCTTCATGACGCTGAAATCTGCCTTTGTACCCATTCCTGCCAGCATCTTCTAATCGCCGCATCACTTCGACCCATATGACCAGTGATTCTCCGATTTACCCAACCTGCCTCTTTCAATCCAATGATACGACCTCTTTCAAACTCTAACAGTTGCACATAATGAGCTCGAATCCTGCGGCGAGGCATTTTTGCAGTCGTCGCAAGGTATCCTAACTCGCAATGCAACAGAAAGTTTGACCATCAGATTGAGAATCGCTTCTTATATACACCTGCTGAGTACGCAGTTCCGATGCGCTGTAGCTCTCGCTATTCATTCATTGGACACCAAAGTTTAATCATTTGCATACGAAATTTCATTACAATCGGACAACTCCTTCTAGGTGTGTCTTTTTTTTGGTAATGAGTGTATTAATAATAAATGGAATCAGTATCCGTATCAGTATCAGTATTTGCATCCATCCTATTCTCTGTGTAAGTGGGTAGCGGCTGTCTTATCTTCTATCTTTCACCATCATGAGATTTTGCAATTAATTATAATTTGACATTCACTAGTTTTAGCAAAAAAAAATTGAGCAATTTTACTCACCAAAAGATAATACTTTTATTTTTGAGATGCCTCATTGGTGGTCTAATCTTCTTTGCAGTTTGACCATAAATTCCTCAATTTTATTCAACAAAAACTTAATTTTCAACTTTTAATTGCAGAATAAATTTTAGTAAACTCTCTCTCTCAAATACTGTGGATAGTAATAATTTATCTAAATTGTAGATAAATACAAATTAACAAGTACACATAGTATTTGTCTACAAAGCTTTTAGTGAATTCCAGTTAAAATGGCTCCATCTTTTTTCTGTGGTTCACTCAACAATTTGATCTTCAGAAAATGCTTTCCATCAGACTTTGTTACCCATCTCCAGTGGAACATTCTTTAATAGTAATACAGAAGAAACTCAGCTCTACTGAATCGACTGAACAATCTCTCTACTGTCCATAACAAGAATACTTTTTTTAATCAAAGATTTCTATTATAAAACTCTGTTTTTGGACGAAAGAACTTAAAAAATATTAACTTTATTATCAAAACGTAGTTTCCTTCTAAGGATGATTTACATGTTCAGATAAGTCTACCTATTTAGAATGATTTCCTACCAATGACATCATTTGGAAACGATCGACAGATGTTGAATCAATAATTCAGTGTAAGGGATTTCTTTAGAGAATTTCTAAATCTTACGGTTCTATTTTTTTTAATATTAATTACGTAGCTAATTTCTATACTGATAAAATATAAAATCTAGCAAATATTCTCTAAACTTTTTACTGGTGACTCTGAGCGTGATATTGAAATGGGAGCAAAGCACATCTAGTTCTCAGTTAATAAAATCGTGAATGTTGAAACCAAATCTTCTGTATTTTTTTTTCTATATAGATCAACCCTTTAACTTATTAGAATGTTGCTACCATCAAGGTAAGAATTTCAAGTAAAGAGATTCCAGCACCACGAATGAAAACAAAATTGCAAGCAATCTCTACAAATAGTCCTCTTATTGATCTCTTTACAAGTGCGTCGACTTACAATTAGTCTTGTTGATTTTTATTTAATTCGCTTCTATTTTGGATACATCCGATTCATCACTGCTCAAGGTTCTTATTACAATGTTGTCTATTTTAGTTGATTTTACAAGTAGAACTGTTTGAATTATTAATATATGATAAAGAAAGATAGGATTAAAGCTTAAAATCAATCGTTTTGGATTTAAGAAGAAATACTTTTTTTTTTCACTTTAACTTAAATTTATTAAGACTAGTTAATGTTTCACTGTAATTATATAAATACAAGAATATGTCAATTCTATTATTTGAAAGTTATCAACTCAAGCTAATTCTGTGATTGATTTCTTAATTTATTTAATATTATTTTTTTTTCTTCTGCTACAAGTAATACTTCTATTTGTTTGAAAGTTACATGTACTAAGTTGTTGTTTTTAATAAGTCACAATTAAACCACACTTAATATTGCTGTTAAGTAATGTTAATTCATTGAATTTGTTCGAAATGGTTTTCACTTCACGGGCTCTTAGGCGTAGCACATCCAAAGGCTAAATGATCCTAAGTACTGTAGACAGGCAATCCAAACGATTAGGTAAGAAATGAATCACTACTTGATACCTTGACATATGTGGCTGTGACTGAAAAAGAAAAAGAAAAGAAAAAACCTTAGTGTGGGTGTTTTAATGTGCTGATTTTTTCTTTTTCTTTTTACAGTTCACATATCATGGTATCCAATTAAAGCCTTTTACTATTTTGGAACCCTATCTACAATTCTGGAATCCTTTAGCCGTTACTTACTTTTAAATAAATTTCCCTATTTGAAGATTTATATGTGAAAAGAGAATGCATTAAGAATTGACAAAATCTAAATCTAGAGAAGGTTAATAAACTCGTAAATTTGTTTTGTTTTGTTTTTTTCTAGTGATAAAGCTACTAGAAGTAAGAAGAAAATGTGATGAAAGGTGATACACATGCACATTAACACACAAACACATATATACATCACGATATGCGATGCTGCAACTGCAAAAAAAAAAAAAAAAAAAAAAAAAACCAAAAAAATCAGCAACTGTGAGGGGGAAAACAAGGGATGGGGGGGGGGGGGAAGGAAATTAAAACAGCTCTCTTTTTTTGTTTTCCGTCGCAGCCTCACATGTTATGATATCAAATAACTCTAATGCCACTTCCCATCTATCACTTTGGATCTACATTACTTAGAATCATGTTCCCTTTAACATAGAAGAGAAAAACTAAGCTGTAATAGTAATATTAACAATAAATTTCACACATACTCGTTTTTATTAATTAATTAATGTTATTCCATCTCAGTTCCCTGCTGCTTTTTATTTTTAAAATATGACGAAACTAAATTAAGCAATTTTCTTCTTATTATTATTACGTCCTACAAAGTTAATTTTTATAATTGTTATTTTAAAATAATTATTAATATTTTAGAATTTAAAATATATTTTTGTATCTTGAAAATTTCAGTACAGTTGCAATTTTCAGCTGATTACGAGAAACAACTCTTTTGCTTTAGAGTGGGAATTCATAGTTATTTATAAATAATAAATATTTAATTTAAATAAGTACAATAATTTTATAATCGAATACTGTTTTGAATGATAATATGTTTCTAAATGATAAAATAGGTCATTATAAATTAATTACAACGATTTGATTTTTAGAATTTAATATCGAAATTAATTTAAGTTTTCTTTGAAGAATTGTTATACGTTAACAAATACCAGGTGAGATTATTAATAATAGTGTTAATTAAAATCCATTGTGATATAGGAACTAATGTCCATAGCATTTTAACTAAGGTACCTAATAACGATCTAAAGAAATAATTTGGGATCACAGAAAATGTTGATTTTGTTTGTAGTAAATGCGCCATTTCTTCAGGTGAACTGAGTTCTTCTAAAACGAAACTGAATATTTGGATTTATGGCGCTCAATATATCGGTTTAAAACATTTCTTTTATAAAACCATTTCTTAGAGACAATTGAATGTATGAAATCATTGTGTGAAATATGCATTCTAGCATATTCTCTACTTCTTTTCTATTTTGTTCTGTTTCTTTGTTTTTTATGACTTAAATTGAATTCAGGTGTTTAGAATTAAAATGATCATTGATTTCTAAAACTTGTCAATTAAACTTGTTAGTGGATGAGTGATCAACAAATGTACACATTGGTTTTATTACTTTATTTTTGTTATTCTATCAAATAAATATGCAGCTCATTTTTCCGTAAAAATTATAAAAAAGATTTCTAACCTTCGGTTAATTCTATCAATCAGTGTACAGTACTTTTTTGTCAATTTCTTTGAATTAGAGTTTTTAATAGTTTTCTTTTTGTTGAAGCGGAAATTTTTATTGCGGAGTCATTACTTATATGAAGATATAATCACTTTTTCGAAGGGATGTACAGCAAAAGGGGAAACAATTTTATTATTCATGAGCTTAGGTGCTCAATATTACACATTTAAATAAATATGAGATGTTTATACAATTGAGATTTTTCTACGTTTTTGAGTAGCTATATCTTTCAAATTAAGATTAAATCTGAAAAAATCTTGAATGCTATTGTGACGCTGTTAAGTCAAGGAACGTAAACGACATTTTAAGCGTTCTTTGATACAGCGATGTTTCATTTAGGATTCCATTTCATTGGAATGTATCCCGTGCTTTGCAGAGTCATTACTGTATTTAATTTTTACAAATGAAGTTAACTGAGGTTAAATAATGAATACGATTTCATTATTTATTTAAATTTAATTAAATTTCATTCTATTTAAGTTTTATTAAATATGAAGTCCTTTTGGTTGACATGCAGAAGATACGCAACTAGATTTAGTTCCGTAGAAATAAAGAAAAAAAAATTAAAATTACTTGTAAATAATATTGTAATCTTGAAAAGAATATGACGAAATTCTAAGAATATTTTTATTTATTTTATCTTTAACTATTTTATCTTTAAATGATAAAAGTGTTATCATTAATACTTAAGAATAAAGAAATAATGAGTTTGTTTTTTTTAATCACGAAGCTTTTAAATAGATAATGAAATTATAGTAATCTTTTAAAGCAAAAGATTTATCATATGATTGAAGGGTGGATTTTTAATGAGAAGAGACAAATTCTACTTAGATAATTGAAGCTTCATTGTTTGCAATTACAGTACTTTTTTCATTATTAAAAAGCTTTTTATTTTACACGTTAAATAAACAATTATATTTTATATTTTTTTTTTAATTTACAACCTTTTCAAAATTGTCTCCTGAATTTCTTTAACTTCATCGATAATGATTCTGGAATAAAATTCATTTCTTGATTCAAATTAGACAAAGCGAGAATAGGACTGAACATGGTTCATTCATCCAGGGTTCCGTAGAATGCAATCAGATATTTAAACAGTAAGCATCAAGGAAAGTTGTAATAGCGCTTTATTTTCAATTTCAGTTTCGATAATTTAAATAGAAGCGCTAGTTTTAATATAATTTCATGAAACTTTAAAATGTTTTCATTTGGAAGATTAGAATGGTTAGAATCTAACATGAAATTTAAACGTAAAACTATTCAAGCACGCGATAAAAGTTGCCATGAGACACCGTTTCAAAAAATATAAAATAATTGGAGAAACAAAACGATACAGTTTACTTAAGTCAACTGTAAAATTTGTCTGAAAAATTATTTGTATTAATGTAATTGCGACCCGTGAAATATTCACGGAAGTAAAACAAATTCCACATTTTTGAAATATCGTGAAATTTTTGAAAAACACAAGTTTGAAAAAGATGTTCTAAGCTAATTTTTTTAGAAGCCATGACTTCCATAAAAGCCCACATGTAATTTAAATATCGGCTTATTTGATAAAATAATATTATAAAATTGTTAAAATAAAAAAAAAATAAAAAATTGATTTACCACATTCGTAGTAGCCAGCACTGCGGTTTCTCATTATGAAACATAATGGCAATCTGCTGCTCTAAAAGAACAGGCTCGTCGAAATTGAGGCAATATTAACGGAGTAAAATAAATGGCACATTTTTGAAATACCCTGAAATTTTTGAAAAACACAAGATTGAAAAAGATGTTCTAAGCTCATTTTTTAAAAGCCATGACTTCCGCAAGAGCACACATAAATTATAATTTGAATGACTAAGCCAAATTTTTTAAATTAAAAGAAAATAAAAAATTGATTTACCAATTTCAACAATAACGAATGTCCAACAGCCAATACCAATAATCCTGCCTGGGCAACAATGACGGCACGTGTTCCTCTACTTCGTTTAGTAGTGAGCGAGGGGCTACATACCGACATTATGTAAAAACCGAAGTTTTACAAACTCTGATAAAATTTGATGCATGATCTTCATGCATTTCAGTGTAAACTTCATTTATGTGTGAAATAAAATCTCAATATGCTGATAATAATTGTGTAATCGCGCTCCGTCGCGGTGAAGTAGGACGAATAGTAGCGATGCCATGTTTAAACATGGGCGTGACGTCACGCCTGACGTGTTCCAACGCTGCCCTGAGATTGATTATGTCACCATAAAAAGTGAGGAACCACTTCCAACTACCATGAGGGGATCTCATTCTTTTAATTTTGTAGTAAATTATGAAGGTAATTAATAATATATTTATTGAAGGAAGCTTGGTAAAATAAATGAAAAATAAATAAATGAATCAAAACAAGGGATATTCACGCTTTACTTTTTGATAAGTTGTGATTGTTGTATCGGTACGTAGAAGAAGAAAAACAAATGGCGAATGCCAGGAAATCGGAAGGATGGCAAAAAGCTTTAGATATAAGAGTTCCAAAGTATCGATGTCATAACTTAGAATATCTGAATTTAAAATACAAATGAACAGTATTCGCCTACGACTGAATTGTGAAATTTTATGATAATACAACGAAGATAATATTTAATAGTGTTAATTCGTCGTTCCGTTGATGTTTTTCGATTCAAAGGCAATAAGTGAATCTATAAGTGAACTATAATAATAAACATTTTATGCCGTGGATTAATCTGTGTTCATAAAAATAATTATGAGAGAATCTGAAATGTTAAAGCAGAACCTTAAGTGATTTTTATGCTAATTGCTGAATATCGAAGTTTAATTGCAATGGAACTTACCCAAGTATTTGGAAAACTGCGAAAATAACTCCAGTATATAAAAAAGGAAAAATTGATGATATAAAAAATTATAGGCCAATTTCTGTTCTTTCCAATATGTCAAAAATTATAGAAACATGCTTAACTAATTCAATATATAACTTTCTGTATAAATATAAATTACTAAAAAAAGAACAATTTGCATATCAAAAAAATTTAAGTACTGATAAACTCTTTCAAGATTTCCAAAAAATCATAAATTGTGCATTAAATAACGGTTATTATATATATATTATTTTTATAGATTTTGAGAAAGCATTTGATAGTATTAATCATAAGATATTGATAGAAAAATTATTTCATATTGGAATAAGAGGCAATATGATAGAAATATTAAAAAACTATTTAAAAAATAGAAAAATAAGAATTAATTTAAATTCAAAATTAGGTAAAACATATAAATTAAAAACAGGAATTCCTCAAGGTTCAAACTTAGGACCACTTTTATTTATTTTATACATAAATACATTATATAGTACAATATCAACATCAAAAATTTTTGCTTATGCTGATGACATCATATTGATAAATATAAATGAAAATTATGAAACTGCAGAATACAATATACAAAAAGACTTTAATAAACTAATTATTTGGACACACAATAATAAAATGAAAATAAATAGTGAAAAAACAAAACTAATGATATTGAAAACAAAAAATAAATTTTTACATACAAATCCAGTAATAAAATATCATGATTATAATTGTTTATTCGATGATGACATAAACTTCCAAAGTTGTAATTGTAAAAATATTGAAATTATTAAAACAATTAGATATCTAGGTTTATATATTAATGATCAATTCTCTTGGAAAACACATTATTTATATATATTAAATAAACTTAATTCATTAATATATATGTTTCAACATATAAAGGGTATCTTTTCTATAAGATACAAGATGTTAATATATAAATCATTTATAGATTCATTAATAAATTATGGATTATGTTGTTGGGTACATTTAGGTAATACAGACACTAATAACATAAATAGAATATTAAATAAAATAATGAATTACATAATACAAGATTATTGTATATTAACAAAGAATGAAAAAATACAGATAAGAATAAAATATAAAATTTTAATGCCAAAAGAAAAAATATTATATTCTTTAATAATAAATAACTTTTATAAAATTAGAAATCAAATTAGAAATTATAACTTAGAAAATATTACTAGAAATACATTAATAAAGATTTTATATTATGAAAATCCTAAGAACAACTTTGGATTAAGAAATAAAAATAGAATTCTATTAAAGATTTTTATGCAAATTACAAATGAATTAAAACAAAATAAATTTAATAAAATAAGTATATTAAAAAGGCAAATACTGAAAAAAATAATATTTGGCGAAATTATCTGGAATATTTAGGTATTTTTGATTACATATACTATATTTATATTTTGTGTGTTTTTGGTCTTGTGTATTGATATTTTGTTTATATATTTTTTAGTTGAATAATTTTGGCATGAGAGATTGTTATTTAAAGTTTTATTTTCACAATTAGATTTAGAAATTTTTAATGTTATACAGTATAAGCATTATGTTATATAGTAATGTTATACAGTATAAACATTGAAAGAAAGAAATTGTAATTAGAATAATAAGTAAAAAATAATTTGGGAACCTTAAATTTGATTGTAATGAATGATATTTATAATAATTTTCTTTTTGTATTTGATTTTCTTTTTATATTTCTGTGATATATTGATTTTTATATAATTATATAATTGAATCTAATTTAAATATAATTCGTATAATTGCGTAATTATATAATTTTTATATGATTTTATATGATTAATACTTTTTAAATTACAAATATAAATTATTTATACTTTCAGCACCTGCATCACAGGATTTCATTTTGAAAACCTAGCAGGACTGTAATTTTAAATTTAGAAATAAATAAATAAATAAAATAAAAAAAAAAAAAAAAAAAA
>JAFIDM010105294.1:0-11745 GCA_023159025.1 Thereuonema tuberculata | reverse complement strand
TTTTTCAACTTGGGATGATAATATTGATTCAATGGACTTAAAAATTTATACAGATGGTTCCAAGGTTGATGGTCAGGTAGGATTCGCCGTCGTGTTTAAAGACTGTTTTAATCACACTATTGACATCATCAGAGAACGTCTTCCTAATGACGCTTCAGTTTTTCAGGCCGAACTCAGTGCCATCTTATATGCCCTCTCCATGTGTCTTGAGCTTTGGTGCTATCCTTACTTCAATATTGCTATTATCTCTGACTCTCAAGCTGCTCTGAGAGCAGTTGGCAAGTGCTCTTACTCGAATAAATCGGCGAGGGATGCTTTTGTTTATATTCAGAATTTATTGAGTGAGAATGTTAATATTTATTTATATTGGGTCAAGGCACATGTGGGAATTATAGGCAACGAGGATGCCGACCGAGAGGCCAAGCGTGCCACCACCTTGGAAAGCATCACTTATCTCTGTCCCTTGCCCAGAAGTTTCTCAAGAAATCTCAAACTTAAGAATCAAATAGCTGCATGGCAAAACCATTGGGAACACACCAATAAAGGACGGCCACTTTTCAGGTTCATCGAAAAAGTTGGCGAAAGTTTGCTTATAGCAAACTTCGTTTTAAATCAATTTTTAACGGGTCATGGGTCTTTTAAAAGTTATCTTTTTAGATTCGGCTTGAGGAATGAGCCCGAGTGTGAATTATGTGATTTGAATGAAGACGAGGATCCCGACCACGTCCTGTGGCGTTGCCGGAATCCTCAGCGTCTTCTTTTCCGCAATAACTTCAGCATTTTTCTGTCACGAAGACATATACCGTACCCTTGCCCGGACAATTGTGTCCTTAAGATTTTAAATTACTATTGTAACTTTGCGCAAAAGATGTGTCTTTAAGTGGGTCTGGTTTTGGGATTAATTTCAACCTGTTGTTGTTGTTGTTTTTCATTTTTCATTTTTGGGAGGGATCGTAGGTTCGATTTTAGCCATTTGATAATTGGTGATTAATTGTTACAGAATTGCGATTATTGAGGTATTACGTTCCTATTGATAAATATATGTTGGGTTTTCCATTTTTCTTCCTTTTTTTGTGTTTGGCTGGTTCGTTTCTCCTTTTTTTTTTTTTTTTTTTTTTTTTGTTTTTTGTTTTTCTTTACAAGTAAAAATTTTTTACTAGGGGGGTAGGCCTACATTATCATGCTTACTTCAGTCGCTCAGTAGTGGCCGCTGAGCGCGAAGACCTCTTCAACCTTTTTTAATTTGGGACATATGGTGTCTATTGCAATATATGGAAATTGAGGCTTTGGAGATGTGGGCTTCTACTTCTTTTTTATATCTACTTGGATCCAACTGATCTGCCGAGTTGTGAGAGCAATGCCTAGGGGAGTTGCGATCTGCCCTGAAACACATTTTTTGAGTCTTTGACGGCCAGTGTGGGAAGGATGCAACTCTACCTTGCGCATCCTCCAACTGCTGAACCTCGTGGAAATTGAGAGTTGCACCTTTTTTTTTTTTTTTGTTACTTGTTTGTCCTTTGTCTTTTGTGTTGTGTTGTTTTGTGCGGACACCAGAAACCTGCTCTGTAGGTATTGGTCTCCTTGTCTTTATGTACGACTTATGCCTATCAGCAAGAACATGCAGAAAACTCACTCAGACAAGATCAGTAAATACACTGATCTAGCACACGAGCTCCAGAAGCAGTGGAGGCAGGATCGAGTACGTGTTGTACCCATCGTTCTGTCTGCCACTGGTCTGGTGCCTCACACATTGCACCACAGTCTCAGCACACTAGGACTTCACAAAATCACTTATGCACAACTGCAGAAGGCTGTGGTACTCAACACTACACGCATAGTTAGGAAATTTTTGGACACAAGCACACATCCCTAATCATTCTTGCACACATCTTTACACTTGGCAGTATGTGCTTTGGTCCTTGACCCGCCATATTGTTTTTGCTGGGGAAACCCAAGGTTTGAAACATACAAACATAATAATAATATTTATTTTACTTGATGTGGGTGTTAAACCTTTACACGGAGATTCTTTCTTTCTTCTTTCATTTTTTCACATTCAAAAGTTATATGGTTCCAATCCTCTAAGTTATTGCATCCTAATCTACAATTCCTTTCTTCTTTAGTTAACCAATATTTACTTGACTTCCAAATACTACCACATCTAATTTTAAGGTATATTTCTCTGCAGATGGAGGGCGCCAATTAAGATATAAATTACATATAGTCCCTGATATTGGGCTCCCATTGGGAACCCTTTAGTTTGTTCGTAGTATTTATCTTCAAATTTGTCTAATAAAGGTCTCTGTGTCTATGTTAAACGATCTTAAAAGGTCTTGATTATTTGAGCATTTACTTTCTACAACTTTGAGCTTCTTACACAGGAATGTTTGTAAAAACATTCATAGATACAATGATACATTCATAGATACATTAGACATACATAGATACAATGTCTAATAAATACAGTGTTAAGTTTTTCTTCAGATATAACATTTCTTCTTTGTAATTCTTTATACAATTAATAAGATTAGAAGTATCTTTCAATACTATTTCTGGTCTGTTTAAAGGGATCTTTTGTAATATTTAAAAATTTTTCAAGGCCTTGTAATGGAGATCCAAAAGAGGTAATCACTGGTCTTAAAGGGTAATCAATTTTGTGAGTTTTTGTTTTGAGATTCAAAAGTAGGAGTCCTAGTCACACACTTACATACTTCCTTGTATTGGTACTGGTTTAAAATTTTTATCTGTTTTAGTTTCGGGATTTCTAATTTAGTTTTTTTATACTGTACGTTGGGTCTTTCTGAATTTCCATAAAAATCTTCAGTTTCTAACATTTTCATGTTTTAACTTGTAATCTAGTCCACAATCACAAATTTGTTATCTTTATCAGATTTTGTTATTATTCTAGTATCATCTTTTATTATTTTATTGATATTATTGATAATATTTTATTGATAATATTTTATTGATAATATCTTGATTTCAAATATTTCTGACCATGTTTTTTTCTTCAATTTGTTCTAAATTTCTAAAAATCTGGTATAAAGTTTCTTTCTAATGACTTAATAGGATAGTTTTCTTCTCTACTTCAGCAATGACTTTCGTCTCATTAAAACCTGGTTAATGTTGAAGTCTAGATTATTATTTGTTCATGTTCATGATTGTTTATTTAAATTTGTTAAAGAAGGGGACGTTCTTGGTTTTTTCTCTTCTTAAATTTGTATAGTTTTTCCTGAAGAAAGTTTTTGGTAAAAAAACTGAAATATCGAATTTATTAGAAGATGCATGTGTGTTTGTTTTTCGTTTATTGGCACATATCTGAATTACATCGTTATGACAAATATAATAAAAATCTTTAAAGGATAGCTGTATGCAGTATTATTAAAGAAAAGTAGGTATGATGAAATATTTGGAAGGAAAGACTACTTTGGAAGGAAATTTTGAAAATTATAATTTAAAATATCAACTAATTATTGGGATTATTTCATTAGTCTTTTAAACAAAATTTACTTTGGCCTTTTATATAGTCATTTTGTAACGGCAACAGTTAAGCATCCAACAGTAGACGAAATTGTATTTCTTTACCAGTAAAACGGTCGGAATACGGTCTTGGTGATAATACACCATCATCTAAGACTTTGTTTATCTTAGATGTGATCACAATAAAATTCAGGAAGCCAGATGTACTATACGTTGTTCATTTCCTAACAAATGTTAAACGTCCTTTCTTATTGTTGCCTATTAAATAATTAAAAATATGCAAATTTAGTAGCAAAATCATTATTATTCTGTTATCCCATAATTATTCATTGTAACTTATTACTTCATAGCTCCAGTTTATTTCAAAGTAAAGCATGTAAATTACAAGGTCCAATTAGGATCTCCAGCAAACATTGTCTGTGAGGCATTTGGTGACCCACCTGTTACTTTCACTTGGTCGAAAAATGAAAGCAGTAATGAGCATGCATCACGTCAACAACCGTATGTAAACTTGATATTATAAAAATAGATTGATATTTATAAATTATGATAAGCACAGTCTTATTAATCAAATATATTGTTTAAATAAACTTTTGTTGATAAAACATTACAGTTAAGGAAAACATAGCTTTCTGTATTTGCTTAATTATATTCTTTTGGATTATCTTCCCAAATGTAATCTCATTTATTGCATTTAAGTTTTGTTCATAGAAAGTTTACAATAATTTCGTTATGTTTAAATTTACAGATTTATTCAAGAAGTAACGAATGATACTGAGAAAGGAACAGTTACCAGTAAAATTCACTTGAAAAACGTGAAAAATTCTGATGCTGGCATTTATACTTGTAAGGCGGAAAATACCTACGGAAGTGATACAATCACAGTTGAAGTTACTGTTCAGTGTATGTATTCTAACTTTTTAATTTTATTGAGTGATTTTTTAATGTTTTCAATTTGAAGAAAGTATATAGGGTATCAAAGCTTAAATTTTAAAATGTATTTCTGAAATTAAAAAGATTATTATAGATCTTGAATTTCTATAGATAGACACTTTTCATCAGAACCCATCAAAATTTTCACAGCGCAGTTTCAACTCATAAGTATTTAATCTTCTTAAAGTTAAATAATAGCTACAGAAACTTTAAGGCTACAGAAAAATGTTGTTTTTATTTTGTTGCAAAGATTTTTTTCGTTAGTGCGGATGTTTTTTTAATTGTAAAGAATTTAGCTATAACCGGAGCTCCTTAATGTAAGCATGATGTTTCAGCCAATAGTTTTCCAATAGAAAACTCATCAAATTAGTCAGTCTTTATGTATCTGTTTGTATTGTCCCTGTAATATCTTTTGAAGGTATGGATATTGAAACTTGGCATACAGTTTAAGGAAAACGGACGATTGAAACTTTTTTATGTAAATCCTTACTTAGAAATAAGGTCATGAAGGTGACAGAAATCCCCATAGAAAGCATAGAACAGGAATTTTTCGATTTGTATACGATATTAAAAAACATAAAACAACAATAAAAAAAAGGGCAAGATTTAAGAAAGTAGGTTTCAAGTTCTTTTAGGAAAGTCTTATTTTATTTTGCGTGGTGCTTGATTGGTTCATTGTTCACATCATTAAAATCTCGAGTACATTTTCAACTATCAAGCAAAGCCTTTTACATTATCACATTTCGAGGATGGACATTTCGAGTTCGCATTTCTTATTTCAAAATTTCACTCGTTATAATAGTTTTTATGATTATAAGAAACAATTGGTGAAACAAAAGTGTGCATTCTATTTATCACACATGTTTTTGTCGAATGTATCAGAAATTATTTATAGTTTGTATTTTACTGTACAAGTTCGTGTCTAAATTTCTGCTAAAGTTGCAGTTTTGTAGGAATATCCAAATTCAATAGTTGCTGTATGAATTATTTGCTGTTTTTCTTAACTTTTCTGACTCGAGGAATAAAGGATCCATTGACTGAATCAAGAAATAAACGGGCTTAATGTGCCTCCTATTCTGTACCAGGGACAAAGATTCGGCTAAATAGTTCAGTTTCTGCCGGTTGCATTCACTGTCTTTTTTATAATGTCCGGCCATTTGACAAAGACGTCAGTGTCAAATGGCCGGACATTATAAAAAAGACAGTGAATATGGTCATTAAGAATTCAATTAAATGATGGATCCAATTAACTCAGTAAATAATTACTGTTAAATAATTGATCCAGCACTTGTCTAGATTTAGACAAGATACCAACAATGGTATATCACATTCACTCGTTTACCTCCAGAACTGTTATAGTACTTTCCGCACTTGCAAACTTTCTTCATATCAGATCCAGGATATTCAGATTCTTACTTTATTACATCACATCCTGACTAATGGCAAAGAACAATAATAATAGCACATTCTGAAGTTCATAAATAACTGAACCTTTTAACATGAATCAGGAGGCTTGTTGTTAAGGTTCGGTAAAATGCGGTGATGTATTACCTCATTCCTTCACATAAATGTATTACGAAAAATGTATTATATATACATTATAGTATCCTACTTTACCAATGGACTTTAATAAAATTTAGATAAAACTTGCGAGTATGAATGTTTTAACCAAACTAACAGGTTACATTTGTTCCCTCCTAACTAAAATTTATGGAAGATTCTTTCCGAAAAAAACCTTAACAAGCATTTGCTTCATTTCAAGTTGACAAAGTATCACAGGCTATGTGCTAATTATTGAAGTTTAAATTACAGTATTATTTCAAATTAATATTAGTAATTAAAAACAAATATAATAGTTATGACAAAAACATTTTTGATAACAGCCCCGCCATCTTCACCTGAAATCCAAACTGTAGTGAATATTGGCAACAAGTCCGCAGAAATTACTTCGAATCATCCCTTCGATGGAAACAGTCCAGTTCTAAACTATATTCTTCAGTATAAACGAAAACAGGGTAAGCCCTCTTTATGACTAGAATTACCCGTAAAGCATAATATATTTTTTTTATGGATTTCTTATTTTGGTTTATAATAATATTCTCAGGTTCTATAATTTTAAGAATTTTTTTTAGTTGAGGTTTTTGTTACCTTCGTTCAGATTCCTGGCAAGCGAGGACAATTACGTTGACATTCGATGCCTCAGTTAAGAATACAGTAATTCGTGGTCTTCATGCTGCAACAGTTTATGAATTCCGCTTGGCAGCCGAAAATACAGTTGGAAAAAGTCAATACAGCCCCATCGTTACTATTGAAACAGGAGAGGAGGGTACGTTATTAATGTTTTATCTCCCTTTTTAAGTATTTGACCCTGGTTGATTTCAATTTTGCAATAGCTTATATTGGAATAAAAAAAGTAATTCTCTAGAAAAAGTTAGAATAACTACAAGATATCCTACATCTTATAATATTTATTAAATTAACATATATAAATTATGTAAGATATATTGATATTTAAGCAATTTTATTTGTAGTAGTTTATATGTAGTTACTATTATTTTGCTAAAGAGCTATGTTCTTTATAGTATTTATGGACTATTTCATATTTGAATCTCGTAGTTAGTATCAGCTTAACTTTTTGTTTTAATTAAATTTTAATATTTTTCATTGGGCTTTTCATCATCTTATAAAAGTGAGGTCCATTATTAAAATTGATTTTGCATTTTAAATCAATGGTCGGATTCAATGGTTAAATTATTTTGACTATTAAAAAATATTCTTAGTTTGATTAGTTCAAATACGTAGATCATAACAATTAAAAAAAATTGTACCAGGAATACTGAAAAGAAAAATTACGTGAAAGGAGCTATAATCAATTTCTTTTCTTTTTTAGCTCCAGAAGGTGCTCCAAGAGAAGTAGAAGTTGAAGCAACTGACACACAAACGATACGTGTTTCATGGAAGGTAATATTAATTCTGACTTATTTATTCTTAAATTACTGAAATGATGGTTTTTGGTATAACATAATTAGAAAGTTATTTACTTTGCAATAGCTGCACATTTTATTTTTAACTTTGCGGATAGCAAAACCCATAACTCTAACTACAAGTTTTGCGTTCCAATGACTTCAACTATCCATATTTAATTTTTAAAAATAATTTAGAATATAAGAACAATGACGTTTAATATTGGCCAATCCAATAGTTATGGTGCTTCCATTATGATAATATGCCTGATAGAAAAAGATTTGTAAGATTCCAATTCAAGTATTTCTGCAAGAAAAGTTTTAAGTGAATATTATTGCATTATCAGCTGCATCTAGTTATTTTTTTCCTTAGTTATTGATATCTTAAGACAAATTCTTACTTTAGCCTCATAAAATGAATTTAAGAACGAATAATTACACTGATAAATAACATTTATCATCGAAAGTTACGTCCCATTATCATTCTCGTCTACTTAAATATAGCATTTTAAATATTACATTTTGCTTTCTTCGAAGTTGATATTTTCAGTTTTATTTTGACTACTTTCTTTTATAATATTCATATTGTTCAATTTTATTATCATTATCATCATTAGCCCGTACAATCCCCATCTGGAGTAACGACCTCTGCAAGTTTCTTCCATCGTTGCCTTCAATTTTATAAAGTAATAAATTTAATTCTAAATTTAATCAAGTTTATCACCTTCACTTTTAGCCTCCGTCAAAAAACCAATGGAATGGAATAATCCGTGGATATTACATTGGATATAAATTACAGGGTTCCTACGACCCATTTACCTTTGTCAATTTTGAAGTACCTGAAGATTATGCAGAAGATCTCATATATCAGTTTTCAAACTTAAAAATGTTCACCCAATATACTATTATTGTGCAAGCTTATAATAATGGAGGAAAAGGTCCAATTTCAGCAGAAATTGCTATTATGACATCAGAAGACGGTAAGTACACTAAAAGAGATATCATCATTACATAATATTTTTTTTTAATTTAATATTACTTATTTTAAAAAATAAATCATTACCAATAAATTATTAACAGTAATAGTGAGTCTAATTCTTTTTGTTTTTGCTTATAAATAATACATAATAAGAAGTTTTAAATCAAAGCTGAAAGTAATACATGAAATGTTAATTCAGGAAATACATGAAATGTTATTTTGTTACCACAACAAAATTTGAATTTGTTTTCTTACTGGTTTAGTTCCAAGTGAACCACCTCAAAATGTCCGATGTTCCTCGTTGTCTTCTCGAAGTATTTATGTTATTTGGGAACCACCTGCATCTGAATCTACAAATGGCATCATCAGAGGATATAAAGTTTATTATAGACCAGCAGTTGCATTGAAAGGTACTTGAACCAGAATATAAAACTTAAAGTAGCAGCATTTTAATGTCTTCAGATTAATTCAGCATGCTAAGTCCAATTGATATCTGAAATTTCCTATCATTTAACGACTTTTTGCTATTCAAATTTTAATGTCGATGCGATTTTAAAAATAAGGAAGTGACAAGAAGAACAAAAAAAGCAATGATTATAGTAATTTAATGAATTTGGAAATATTTACAATAAAACTATAATATTATACTATATTTCTATTTGGCTATATGTTTAATTTTTATAGTAAAATTTAAAAATATTTCTATTTTAATAAAATATTAATATAGCTATTACTATTTTGCTTATAATCCAATATGTAATAGAAAAAGAAAACCAAAACGATAGACTTCATTCAGGGTTTCAGGTCACCAAAATTATATAAAATCCCTTGAGTTGGTTCAGATAATGATCAGTAAGTCTAAATGTAAAGACCTGTGTAATTAGACGTAAAAAAAATAAATTATCCCTATTTATTTCGTAACAGGAATTCAGTTAATTTTATTTCTAATAAATAAAATGATTTTGAAGGAAAACATAACTGTTATATTGTAATGGTATTTGTAGGAGAGTCTTGAGGAGCGAAAAACAACGAGTCAAGTTTGGAACTGAACTGAATTAATTTATTATGAGGTATATATATAAACATAAAACATGGGTTTTTACAAAGTTGGATTTCATTGGAAGATTAATTAAAAATATACATAATGATTGGACCAGAAACATAACGAACTTAAATGAATTATCTAATTAAACGGCTGTAATGGAAAAAATTTAAAAATAAACAGAAAAGCAATAATTAGGATATAGAAAACGAATGATTTAAAATAAATAAAATAAGGATTAAAATGAATAAAATACAGATATCTACAGATAAATATAAATAAATGATTTCTAAAAATATTTACATATAAACTGTTATAATATTACGAAAAAATTAATAATATTCAATATTATTTATTTATCGAATTTTGAAATTCGGTTAATTTCCAAAGTTAATTTCCAAAGTTATTTTCTAAAATTTAATTTCCAAAGTGAGGTCATGCTTTAAACATCTTAAAAAGCTAATATTAAAACAAATTTAACGTGGTATGTTTTTAAAAATGGAAAATTTACCATTATGTACAATGCATGAACTGTTTAGCAAGAGCATGATAGATAATTTAACATGTTAATCTTAAAAACGATTTGACTTTTTTACTCGAAAAATTCATTTTGAATTATTAAACTTAACATTAAATTAAAGTGAGCCGTTAAATTCTTTTGAAAATACCTATTTTACTCCAAATAGTAGCCATGAAAGGAATGACAAATTAATAAATCTCCATCAATTAATGGAATATATTCTTTGATGTCCATCACAATTCGCTCATCATATAGCTCAATACAGTGCAATCAAAATCAGTGCTACAACAATCTTTTTAAAGATGCAGTTTAATGTTCTCTCATAGAAAACCCTTTTGATTTTGCTATAGATGAGATTGCTATATGTTATTTTTCAAATTTTTCCTCTCCCCAATGGCTTAAAGCCACATGATTCATGACAGACATTAGCTCAATGTATGATTATTGATTTGTCAGTTATTTGTTTTAAAGCTGGTGATGAAGTATTAGGAAGATAATTAATTAGTTAAATTTTAATTCATATTATTAGCTAATTTTGATAATAAGAACGTAAGTTAAAGATTTTAAATAAAATCATTTTATCACTAATTATCAGCTCTATTTATTTTAAAAAAGCTGGAGATGTGAAATTACAAGTTACCCAAACATCCCGATTAACTATACAAGAGTTACAAGTTGATACCAATTACAGCATTCAAATTTTGGCTTTTACCAAAATGGGAGATGGAGTAAAAAGTGAACCAGTGTTTTGCAAAACTTATGAAGATGGTAAGTCTACTTTTTTCATAGTATTTTTATAGATATACGACATAAGTTTTAGTATAGTAAAATAAATCTATTGAATACAAATTACAAATATTCTTTACATTTCTGTATAAATAGAATTACACAATGATTTCCCATTACATCTACAGTTCCAGATGCACCAGAAGCCATAAAAGTGTTACCGGCCTCAATGGATTCAGTTCTAGTCGCTTGGAAACAACCTAAGAAACCAAATGGTGTCGTAATGAAATATAATGTCTATTACAAAGCCCTCGCAGAAGGAGAAGAGGTTTCTTGTAATTGTTGTTTTTATTGAAATATGTAAAATGTTTTAATAATATTATAACTTTCATAATTTACTTAGCAATTCAGTGTAGCATTCAATTTAAAAGTATTTCGAATTACATGTAAAAAAAAGTTTGTAAGGTTAAGAGAAGTGATTAGGATAAAAGGATAAAAGTGATTAGAGTCTATAATATAAATACACTCATTGCCAAAAAATGTAAAGCACCCAGAACGAATGAAACTCCGTATAAAGTACCGTCACAGGTAATTGTGCCCCTGGTTGCAGTTGGGCTGCGATAACCCGCTATGAACTGCCACCATGGACGTTAGTACTGCTACGCTGTGGCCATGTGAACGGCTGTCATGCGTGCTTTATAAAAGCTGAGGTTGCTGAGTGCAAATCTCTCAGTTGTCAGCATACTTCGACGGATTTTTAAACAACTGACAGAATTTGAGAGAGGTCGTAATGTTGGATTGCGGGAGGTAGGTTGATCGTTCCGTGAAATTGGCCGGCACTTCGACAATTCCGAAAATAGTGGGTCAGTGTTGGGAGCAGTGCAAACGTGAGGAACACGCATATGCAGGAAAGGCACCGAGAGACCTAGACAGAAGACATGATCACGTCATGGCCTGATAAGCGCGAATATATCCAAGGGCATTTCTGTCCACCATTCAGATATGTAACGGCATCATGAGAAACCCACACGATTGCGGGTCTATCCGCACGATTGCGAGGCAACAAAGAGAAAAAGATTTATTCTCGGCCCCTCGTACGTTG
>JAFIDM010105293.1:0-11746 GCA_023159025.1 Thereuonema tuberculata | reverse complement strand
TATTTGTAAATTATTATTTAGCAAATGGAGTGAATAAAAAAAAAAAATCCTTTTTGTCTCAGTATAAATCTTTCAAACAGAAAGTTCCCCGAAACGATGTTAGATCTACTTTCTTTAAAATGCTTTTCAATTTATTCATTTATTTTTTTATTTTGAATAATTCTGAAACTATTAAAAAAGGAAAGTGTACTCTTACTTTTAATTTACAAAATCTTTTGATTTGAAACAGTTCAGATTGTAAACAACAATGGATGAGACCACGTGTTTATTAAGTGCCATCCTAGAACAGCCGTTTCATGCTCTTTGGCGATCATCAGCTAGGAGCAGTCACGAGCGAGGTCTCGGTACTGAGGCTATTGTGAATTCTCATCGGGATCGCAGTGGCGCCTCAAAAGCATAAAACAATCATAAAAAACTCACTAATAAAATATTAGTGATAAAATTCATGTGCTAAGGAGTCCATCGGCCTCAATGATATTTTATTTTTATAATGTTTAGAAAATTCAATCCGAGCATTGAATTATTAATATATTGTTGCGCTTTTGAGGCGCCAAAGCGATTTCGATGAGTTCAGATGTTTCTTTATTTAAATCCGTATTTCTTTCTGAAGCAATCCAGTTAATTTTAATGGTAGCAAAACACTCGCGATTTAGTGGATTATTAAAGGCTTAATATCCCTAGCTGAGGTTCGGTCAGAGCAACAATAGGAGGTCTTTATCGCTCCATATTTTCTTACCTATCGCTGATAAAAAATTGAAACTTTTTTTATCCAACATCGTTAAACCAGTGGCGTACCAACGCCTTTGGGGGCCCGGGGCGGGAGTTCCATTATTCCACAACCAAAAAAAAAGAAATACTTAGGTGGATGGGGCTCCTAGGCTGACTGGTGGGGCCCCCTAGGCTTGCTTTTACAACCAAAAAAAAAGGAAATCAGCTGGTGGACTGGTGGGGCCCCTCCCAGGCGGGGGCCCGGGCGGACCGCCCCCCCCCCCTTGGTACGCTACTGCGTTAAACATTTAGAAGTTGTATTTTCATGATATTAATTCATTATTACTTAAAGCATTTTTTTTGCATTGAAACACTTTCAATATTTCGTATAATGAAGCAACTTTTGTTATGTTGTTTAAACTCTAAAAACTTGGACTTAATACTCAAATGATACAGAAATCTAATTAGGGAAACTTAATTTAAACACTGTTGTCTTTAATTTCTTTTTTTAATTTTAAAAACAATAAAACTATATTTTTTTGAATATGCAGTATGACAAATGATTTTTTTCTTATGAGACAGTCAAATGCTTTCCATACTGTATGGTCTTTGCGTCCAAGTACGAAGGATTTGTATTAACATTATCAAAGAAAGGAAGGGAAAAAAAATATTAGTGTAATAGGAAAAAATGTAATGTATTATATATTTTATATACATGTATTAGGGTGTCCCTTATATGGGTGAATTTTTTTTTTTTTTTAATATTGAAACGCATACCCCCTAATTCTTTTCTATATACATAGACTAACTCAAATACAAAATTTTATCTTCCTATGTTAATATTAACCTGTGCCGACAGGGCTTCAAAGTTTATGAGAATCTGTGTTTTTAATGCTTTCTGTCATTCAACTAGATCAGTTTAAATTTTTTTTTATTTTATAAGAATATAAAAAAAACATCAAGTTTAAAGTTAATATAAGGTATTTATTTTTAATAAAAAAAAAGAAAATTAGAAAATTATCATGCAGGATATTTCCTTTTGAGGGTATCTTTTTTGCAATCTGGATACAAATATCTATGCTCTTGCACACAACGTAGCAAGAATTGCTTCTGTTCTTCTTCTGCAGTTATTAGGCCATGAAAATCTTGAATAAGTTTAACGGCTCTTTCAGCTGTGTCATTGACAGCTCTTAAAGAAACAACCTTCTTTTTTGCCTCCAAATAGCAAACATCTTCTTGCCATGTAGAAACATGTGTCTGGAGGAATTCTTGATCAATTTTCAACCGAGAAAACAAATTGGTACTCTTGACGGACACGAAATCATTTAATGATTTATCTGCAAGAATAAAATAGACATATTATTTTCATTTTTAAATCTATCACGTAAAAACAATGTAAGAAATTATGTAAGTATTCCATATAATTCCATATAATGTATTCTCACCATATAAATATTTAGATATCTCCTCTTTCGATGGAACGTATCTTTTTCCATAATCATACAAACTCTCTCGTTGTAAATTTACTACTATCATTTCTTTAACTTTTTCTTCAACTTCGTCATCAAACAGTGATAAAACGGCAATTTCTTCAGACAAGTACCACAGATGTTGGCTGAACTTGTTCAGAGCCGCTTGAGAGATCGACTTGTCCACTGTTTCGTATTCTTTTAGCATTTTTAAAAAGCACAAATCTTGATTTGGCGCCTTCACTACAACACTGCATTGAAGCCAGGGTTTTCCATACATAATCACGATAAACAAACAAACATCTTGCAGTGCTCGTTTATCTTTGGTGCTCATTTTGATCTGGGATTGCAGCAAACATATTTTTAAAGAGTAAATAGCTCTAGCCATCCATCTTGCTTGGTGCATTGCTCCTGGAGATCTAATTTTAAATTTTCTCTCATCGTCTCCTCCTAAGAAAATAATAGCTAATTCGATGAGTTCCCTGTAATCATCACGAATAAAAGATTTTTTCAATTCTTCATTGTAGAAAGTCAATAATCCTTCAATCATTGTATCAGAAAAAAATAAATGTTGTTTAACAAAGTCGTTGTAGGTTTCAACAGCTGTAGGATTCACATTTTTCCAGTTGTCTCGAAACTTTTTGAATAGTGGAATATTAGGGCTATTAGTGATTTGGTGAATTTTTGTTTCAAAAACACATTTTAAGACTAGTTCATAAACATGATACCGGCAAGCAAATAGAAGCAATTCTCTCCCTAGTTTTTGTTCCAGACATACACAAGCTCCGTTTAAACGCCCCGTGTTAGATGCCGTTGTATCACAGCACATTATTTGTACCTTGTCATCGAGATTCCAATCAAAAAGAGCATTTGCCAAAACTTTAGCTTGTTGCTGGCCAGAAGAACTCTCCAGTCTTGGTACTGCAAGAAGTTGTTCTTTCTCTGCGAATGAAATAAGGATTGGCAAGCGCTCTTCTTTGGGACTTCTTAAGTCTAATCCGGGTAATAATTTTCCATCCCAGTGAAGGGTAACTACTTCAGGTATGTTGTTTTGAAAATCTGATTTTATCGAATCCGCTCTATCTTTTCTACCCTGTGTGCGAATACGTTGAATAGAAGATTTGTTGATTGGAAAATCATCACAGTTAAGACCTAGGGCTTCTACTGCAGCTTGAAGTATAAAAACAGAATCTCTTATGCTTAATTGACATCTATCTAAAGCTGCAACTAGCTTAGGCGTGATAAAGTCTTTCCTTCCTCTTTTTGTTATAGTTCCAGAACTGATGGATTGAGATATCGATGGCAAAGGTTCCTCCAGACTTTCATCAGAGCTAGTAGGTTGATCCTGTTGTTCTAGAGGATGAAAAGAGTCTTGAACAGTATGAGGTGTCGACGAACTCGCAGAACACATTTGCTCGAGCCTTTTTTTCTCTTTTAGCTTTCTCTGTCTTACTCGTTCTTCTTTCTCCGTTAACTTTTTGTCTACACCCGCTAAACAACCTGGTCGTCCTGGTTCTCTTTGTCGTTGTAAAAATATTTTGTCTTCCTCTATTTTCATTCGTTCCAAAGCATCAGCGTGTGCTATGTCGAATAAATTATCTAAATTATTTTGAAAATCCTTCTCACGTTGTTTATAATAGTCTTGTTTTTTTTTTTTGAATTTTTCTGCAACTCTCTCCAAGCTTGATAAAGATCTACAAGTTTTTTCACACAGTTAGGTATAGCTCTAGTAGGTATTCTAGCTTTTTCCCAGAATATAATACACTCTCGAACAACAAGATTTGCGCTTTCACTGATAGTCAATTTAACTTCGCGAATATAGAACTGCAAGAACTTGGCGATTAGACGGTAACTTTGCACCTTTTATTTGATGATTAATGTTACCAACCAAGAAAATACGTTTTTTTTTGCTTCGTAATTCTCGTGCCATATTTTTAATGTAAAACAATACGTGTTAATTACTCGACAATCCAAGAGCGAATAACAAAGCCGCGAGCGCGCGCTGCTCCTCGCGCTATGCTCCTCGCGCTGTGCTCCTCGCGCGCAACGTATATGAACGTGTTTCGATGCATGTCGGCACGGGTTGCCGTTATCCAAATAAGCTAAAAATTTATTTCCGAGTGTTTTAGAGGCTAAAGAAAAAAACTAGGACCTATGCGTTAAAAAATAAAAACTTTGAAAAATAAGGGACACCCTAACATGTATGCATTTAATGATTTTTTTTTTTTGCAATCTTTTTTTTTTTCCTTTCTTTCCTCATTTTAATTCCTAAAGAAGGTTATCATATAAAAGTAAGAGAATCCGTTTATAATGAGTTAACTGCGGTAAATCAACGATTTAAAAAATTAATACTCGTTGTTGATAAAGTTTACAATGATATTACTATAAAGTTCCTTCAAAAAAAATGAAAAAACATAAATAAACTGAAAACGTCGTTAGCGCTTTGCGCGACTCACGTCAGTGCTGTAGCTCGAAAATGGCGCCATACGGAGAGATGTCCATACTTGTCTTTGGACTCAAAGACCATACACTGACTTTAGAAGTTGTCAATCACACTAAGTGTGGTTTTGCCTGTGGCCAAAATCCATAGAAATCCATTGTATTTCTCAGGGAATTTGTCTCTTCTGTTTAAATATGCATATCAAGTTTCAAGAAGGTCCAACCAGCGGTTAAGTTATTGTGATAGAGGGAAACTCACACATTTAATTTGATGAGGTGATGAGTGCGGGAAGGATTTGCAAAGCAAGAAAATAGCTTTCTAGGAAAGAAAAAAAAGCTAAAAAATAGTAGATTTCTTTCATTTCTGGACTTTACAACTCCACCAATCCTTCCATGGGTACTTAAGTGAAATGAAAAAGGTAAATATTGAGAATGCACAATGTTTGCAACCAAGTCTTGAGTTGTCATCAACAGAATCTGGGACAGTTGTTTCGTTCTTGTTAGGACCATTGATGGGGGCCTCTCAGGAGACGTGAAAGGCCGCGGGTCTGTTCCCCTCTACCAGGAATGGGATCTCCTCAACACAAACATATTATTAATTATATATTATTAATTGGGATGACTTTACATATTGATAATAATTATTATAAATTTCAAGTATAAGAGGCCTTTTATATTAAAAAAATTTCCATTCAATTACTGAACCGAAAATTTGAAATTCCTGTTGTTACCGATTTATTTCATTATTATTTTTTCAATTATGTTACGTTGTCTTTATCGGTTTTGTATGTTTTTGTAATTGTTATCTTTTAATTGAATTTCATGAAAGCTTTTTTGTTAGCATTCAGTTAACAATTTTATCTTGTTATATTGTTTCTTAAGAATTGTTATTCATTATTTTTGAAATTTTATATAGTAGGTTCATATAGGGGAGACCGGGGCAGAGCGGTCCACTTTTTTTTGTGGAATTTTTTTCTTTTTTTTGTTAAGAGATTTTCCATTGCATTTATTTTTGTCAGAATCGGGAACTATTCAAGAATGTAAATACTTGATTTCATTTCATTATATTCATAAATAAAATTGGTATTAATTCGCAAAGCAAAAATGGTAGAGTGGTCCAACCTGCCCCGACCACGGGGCAGGCTGGACCACCCCATGGGTCACGTTGGTCCGGGTAAGAATAACAACATTTAAAGTAAGTTTTTTATTGAATTTAAAATAACGTGCCATTTAGGATATCATGAAATAAAATTTAACTTAATATAGACTACCTATGGTATTACATATTCAAGTGAAAATTTAAAATAATCATTATGCAGTTGAAAGTAGTAAATGAATAGCATCAAATAGGTTTACATTGAATTAATTAATCACTTTCACTAGAGAAATCTTCTTTGCAGTTGAGGCATTCCTAAAATACCCCGAATATCATTGGCTACGCAGGAACTACAGGCCCATCTCTTGCACTGCGTACATTGAATCCACTCCTGCCATGGTTTGCTTTTTTTAAAGTTCTTCAAACAGGAGAGCCACATAGCATCTTCATCATCTTCATCATCACTAATCATCTGTAATTGTTTCCTCTTTATCCCTTTGCCTTTGCTTCTATTTGTGTTTTTGTTTATGTTGCTTTTAGAGACTGTTGGCCGAGTCATGTTTTTCGTTGCTAATCTTTCTTTAGATTTTCGTTGCTCTTCTTGCAGAGCTTTTTTTACTGGCGTATCCGTCAGTATTGCCGTTGACCTTTTTTTGTTCTCTATTAAGATTATTAAGATTATATTGTTACTATGCCATTTTTTAATGCTTTCTAATGTAACAAAGTATGTATAGAATTTATATTTAGTTTAGAGTTTCACTTACTGAAAATTGTGTTAGTTTACTTAGGGATGTAATTGTGTGTGTTTTAGAATACGCTCCTTCTCCTGAAATGTTTAGACTGATTGGGTGTACTTTTGGCCTGTGTTTCAGATTCATCAACTGATCTGTTTTTTCTAGCCAGAGTGTACTTAACTTTTCTCCTTTTTATTCCCATGGGAAAACGAAACAGATAAAACCACGTGATCACTCAATCAACGCACAACTGTTTTTTCGAAGTTTTTCTTTTTCTTTCGCACATATTGTTTTCTAAATAAGCTCAAATAATTAAAATAATATTTAACAATGAAATATCACAATAATAATATACAAGAATTTACCAAATACAAAAATTCAAATACATAATTACAACAATACAATTATTAAAAATCAAAATATATTCCCATAGAGACCAAGATTTTAATCGTGTCATGTTGCCAAATCCACAACGTGACAATTTCCATAGTTTTTAATTAGAATTTAATAATAGTTAAATGTGTAAATTGACTATTTTCGAAGATTAAGATGCCTTCGCACGAAGTCTTCCCCTATTATGGTACTTGCTGAGAGAAATTACTAAAGGGGTAATATCCTTTAATAATATAGGCTACACACAATATATAATAGCGTACTTAAAAAATATACAAAAAAATATAATATGTAATAATATAATACAATATAATATAAAAGGCCTAATAAATATATAATATAGAAAAAAAATATAATGCATAGTGCCAAAATAATTTATTGTAAAAACAGCGGGACAGAGTGGATCACTGGTCCAATGTGCCCCGAGTCGTTCGGTCCACTCTGCCCCATCGCCTTTTTGGAGTTTCCTTCAGTTGTAACTATCGACTACTTTAAGTATTCAATTCATATTACAGCTTAAAATGATCTTTAGATTACCGCCTTCAATATGAATATTACGGTTATGTTATTCAATGCATCGCTGAACGGCAATATTAAAGTAAAAACAACAAAACATTTACTTACCTAGACAAAAACAAAACAATCGAGCACCTCACTGTCACCTATAAGCCGAATTCACTGACGATTTTGTGGTAGCAGCGCCACAATAGCACCAACCTTCTTTCCGATTTTTGGCGCATTCTAGCGTCTACACGAATTACTAAAGTCAACGGTCCACTCTATCCCTAGGTCCACTTGGCCCCAGTCTCCCCTATTGTTTTTAATGTTATTCAATTTACTGAGCAAAAGCCGCTGCGAAACTTGTTATATCTTATATTAAATAATTTTTATTAAAACCTATTATCCTAGAAGTTCAATATTTAATATTAATGGATTTCTTTCATGTTTCAGTGAAATTAGTTGAAACTACATTGAAATTAGTTGAAATTACGTTGAAATTAGTTGAAATTACGTTGAAATTAGTTGAAATTATATTGAAATTATGTTGAAATTATATTTAAATTAGTTGAAATTACGTTGAAATTAGTTGAAATTATATTGAAATTATGTTCAAATTACGTTGAAATTAGTTGAAATTACGTTGAAATTAGTTGAAATTATATTGAAATTATGTTGAAATTATATTGAAATTAGTTGAAATTACGTTGAAATTACGTTGAAATTAGTTGAAATTATATTGAAATTATGTTGAAATTAGATGAAATTACATTGAATCACGTTGAAATGACGTGAAATTAGTTGAAATTATGTTGGAATTTTTGTAACTTCTATTGAAATTATATTGGAATTTTTGTAACTTATGTTGAAATTATGTGAAATTAATTTTTATATATAATTAGTGTTTCATTTAGTCTCTTCATACTTTATTGTATTTCCGTGGGTTGCTATCACAGAGTTTTATAGATCTTCTGTAAAGTATGTAACAATTCTTAATATGTATGGTAACGCAAGAAGGAAAAAGAAAAGATTAAAAAAAATAAAATAAAAAAAATTAGATTTCAATTTTTTCAAATCGAAATACGCACTGTTTTCATCTGTGATAGCTGAAACACTACGTATGGGAGGAAGCTGAAACTTGAGGGTTCAGTTTACTATCTGAATGGAATATGCTTCGATACAAAATCGCCACTTACCTCAGAAAGCTGAGATTTTAAAGGTAAAGGAAATATTACTAAACGTGATCACTAAAATATAAAATAAAAAATTAACAAGAGATAATCAAGGGAAAATTGCTCTTTCTTCCACAGAACTACTAACAAAAAGACAGAAAATCCTTCAAACAATTATAATAATAACATTAAAGCTTTTCAAAGCACAGAGGTAGAGACTCCGTAGATCACCGGCTTAATAGGACAACTGACGTTTCTCAGAGTACAATACATTATGGTTGATTGACACTCTTTTATATTTTTTTCCCCATTTCCTAAATTTCGGATGATTTCTACAGAATTCAACTGTTAGTTCTTGCATCACAGTTTCTCCATTTGAATTTTTCTTCTTTTCCTTCTCCGTTGTTTTCTTCATTCCCTTTCCTTTACTCACTTCTTTTCCTTAATCATTCGTCTTTTGAGTACTGATCATCCTAATCCCCTTGACCACTAATCTTCTCAAACTAGATTTACAATGACATCTTATTTTTCTTAAATTCTCGTCAAAAGAATTCTTCAAAATATGGTTTTTTTTTCTATTTATGATTTCTTTTTAAAACATAGCCAGGGAGCATATTTTTACTAATAATTTAAATGCAGTTATTTTCATTTATATTTTCTAACCCATCTTCTTTCCCTTTATTAATGACTTTGAATTCATAGTAGGGGTGTCATGTGCTAGGAGGTTAACCAGTAACGTTGCAAAAATACTGTATGGCATTATTATAATAAGAAGGTCCTGAATGAACATAATATCTAATTTCCATAGTTTCTATTTCAGTACATAACAGCACTATACGTGTTTCCTCAGTACTTTCCAATGTTATAATATTGTTTTGTGTTTAACAATTGTCTTCACAACTGTTGCACTAGTTCTTGTCAACGGTATTATAACGAGATACTATTTTAGCAATGTATTAAGAAAATAACGGCTGAGTCACGCCTGTTGAATAAATAACAGATCATCGCATGTTTTATGCGATTGCGATAAAATTGATTTTGTCACTCAGCAAAAATACCTGGGTGTATACATAGATGAGAAATTTACATGGACAACTCATTATCATTATGTAATAAATAAATTAAACTCTTTAGCCTATCTGTTCTACAACATCAAGCATATTATTCCGTTAAAACAAAAAATTGTAATTTATAAATCCCTTGTTGATTCTATTCTAAATTATGGACTGGAGAGTTGGATTTTTATTAATAAAAAACAAATGGAAAATATTAACAAAACATGTTTTAAAATATTAAAAAATATCTTTTATTATTTTAATACAAAAAGAATAGAAGAAAAAAATGAAATTAGGAAAAAATTTAAAATATTAACTATTGAAGAGAAGTATATCTATAAAATAATCTTAAAAAAAATTTTTATTATAAAAAATGAAAAAAATAATAATAAAAACAATATGACTAGAAACAATTGGCTTATTTCAATAAATGATAAGAAAATAAAAAACAACTTTGGGTACCGTTTAAACGGTAATATCATATATAAACTTTTTAATCAAATTAAATGGGAAAAGTATAATAGTAAAAAAATAGGTGACATAAAAAAAAATTAATCATTGATATTATCGATAATAATATTAAATTAATAACTTAATTAATTAATTCTTAACTTAGGTGGGAAATTGTTCTTTAGATTAAACTCTCAGAACCTATATCACAGGTGTACAGTAACATAAGTACACCTACATATGTCTGGTAAACATTAAAAAGATAAGAAAAAAAAAATTTAATTGTTATGCAAAAATAATGCTTTGCCAGGAGAGTTTTAGAAACGCGGAGTCATGCCAATGTTTCACCTGAAAATAATTTTCATACGTCGTCTTTCAAAGCCACTGCCATGCTATCAGTAATTAAAAAACAAAACGTATTATTATTATTATGTAAATAATTCAAACCTTGTGTTTCCCCAGAAAAGAAAAAATGGCGGGTCAAGCACCAAAGCCTATATTATCAAGTTATAAAAAAAAAATTGTGCAAAAATTGTTAGGGGTGTGTGGTTGTGTCCATAAATTTCCTAACTATGTGTGTTGTGTTGAGTACCACAGCCTTCTGTATTTGTAAATAAGTGTTTTTGTGAAGTCCTAGTGTGTTGAGGCTGAGGGGTAATGTGTGAGGCACCAGACCAGTGGCGGATAGGAATATAGGTACAACATGTACTCGGTCCTGCCTCCACTGCTTCTAGAGCTCTTGTGCTAGATCGGTGTATTTACTGATCTTGTCTGTGTGAGTTTTCTGTATGTTCTTGCTGACAGGCACTGCAATATCAATGAGATAGGTCTGTCTGTTGAACTTATCAACAAGTGGGATGTTAGGTCTGTTGTGATGTATGGTTTTGTCTGTGTCAATGGGGCTTTCCCAATGCAGCTTATCTGAGGGCGACTCTAATACGCTTTGTGGTGTGTACTTGTAGTATGGGACCGTGTTCTTAATAAGTGAGTGTTTGTGTGCTAGCTGTTGATGAACGAATCGACGCTACATGATTGTGTCGGTGGAGGTATTCTATTTGGGAGAGAAGGGGACAGCCCGGTATTAAGTTATCAATACGTAGTGTGGCATTTACTGCATCGGTCATTGTGTGTGTTTGCGTCATGTAGAATGTGTTTCTTGTAGTTGCGTGTGAGGATGACTTGGTCCTGTATTGCGATCATGAACCCTTCGGTCTCCCCAAACAGCTCACCACTCGTCAGCCATCTGTTCGACGCTTCCATGTCGACATGAGGCTGGCTGAGTTCGCGGGGATGTCTGCGTTGGAGTTCCTTACGAACCCATGATTCACGCAGTTGCCGTGTGTGGGTGTCGGGGTTGGTGAGTTTAGAGAAGGATTTGCGAGGTCCAGGGTGTGAGGTGTGTGTGTCAGCCTTGTCAATAGCTGAGTGGAGTGAGGAGTGTTGTGCTCTTTGGTGGAAGTATTCCCTAAGTGTGAGTACTTGTTTTTCGTGTAGGGCAATGAGATTGATGAGTTCTCGGCCTCCCTCCTTGCGGTGAAGAGTCAACCTTTCCGTATCGGACTTGGGTGGTGCATGTTGTGTTTCGTGAATGTAGTGTGTGTTGTGCGTTGTAGTGCTTAGAGTTCAGTGTTTGTCCATAGAATTATGCCGAACTAATATGTTAGTGTGGGGACGGCAAAAGTGTTGATGGCTTTAATTTTGTTTCTGGCGTTGAGTTGTGTTTTGAGGATGT
>JAFIDM010105291.1:0-11747 GCA_023159025.1 Thereuonema tuberculata | reverse complement strand
TCCAAGGAACAAACCCTCTACCTACGTTAATGTGGGCAAGCCTTACACGTCTCTTGCTATTGTTTCCCGCTCCCTGATATTCTGACCCTGGTCCCGGGCTTCTCAGGTCTCGGTTTTCATAGCACGTGGGGGGTTCGTCCCCAGCCACGAGAGGGATATTTCCCAAGCTGACAGCTTCACCACCGCTGGCTGGGCCCTCTCCGGTAACTACTCCCTTCCTGAACCTTTTACGGCTCCTTTCTCCACCTACGCCTTGCTTAAGCTTAGCTGCGGTCGCCCCTTCCACAGTTTTATTTCTCTTTGGCGCCATATGCCTATAAGAGTTGCGGTTTCCACTATTATAAAATCTTTTTAAAATAAAGCCAGACTATCTACCTGAGTTCGAATCCTGTTAAAATCGTAGTTGTCTTCAATTCCAATCGTTACAACCTGTGGACAAAAGAGAAATATATCATCGTAATGCAAATAAAGAGTGTAAGAAAAATAATAAAAATCCACGGTCTGAAATTGAGGACCTAAGAAAGCGGGTGGGCCCGCGTGAGGGAATTTGGAACTCCTAGTGAAAGGCGTTCGGGGGTCCTCACACCCACGCAAATTTTCGTGTTTTAGCCGGAGCACGTCCTTATGAACGTACTCCGTTGCCCGCCCAGCGCCAAACGTGGAGGCAACACGGAACGGCTTGCGTTTACCGTAGGATCACAGGTTCGTCCTGTGTCCCTACCGGGCTCTATTCTATAAGCAGTAAAACTACTGCTATCATGTAATGAAATAAAAATCACGAAATACATTACACACATCGACTGCCAAACATCTGAAAAAAGTTTTTACCGAAATTAAAAATGATGCATCTGTGACAACTTGATTATTATAAGTGTCCGGCCACTTTATTAGATACACCCCTGCTGAGCGCACAAATACTGTGTCTCACGACAACTCTTTAAGCCGGTAGGGTCATTGTCATGGTGGGGGGGATGTTTTCCTGGCACGCGTTGCATCCATTGATACCTCTGGAGGCACGTCAGGATGCTAGAGCATACCTAAACATCGTATCTGACCAAGTTGCAAGTGCAACCATACATGTTAACAGTTTATCCTCATGCAGATGGCTACTTCCAGCAGGATAATGCACCGGTGCACAAAGCCCGCATCATTACGGGATGGTTTGAGGAACATTACGATGACTTTTTCTTGCTGCAGTGACCTGCTCAGTCCCCAGATCTCAGCCCGATTGAAAATTTGTAGGATGGGTTGTTCGCTGCAGGCCTACAGCTCCATCAAATCTTCAGGAACTGTGTGACACACTCATGTCTGCATGGTACCCAATATCTCAACAACATTTTCAGCATCCTGTGGAATCCATGCCTCGACAAATTCAAGCTGTTTTGAGGGCTAAAGGAGGCCCAATACGAGGTGGTGTACCTAATAAAGTGACCGGGCAGTGTATTTCAGTTAGATCATTTCATAATTACACATCTATTATGGAATGATCCAACTGAAATATAATCTTAAGAGAAACTTTTTCCCTAGGTAATCAAACTTTCAAATCCAACTTAACAAATGCAGTAATACCCTGTATAATTTGGTTAATTGATTCAGAAAAACTCCCATTCTGATCAAAATGCTATTACAATGTGTTTCCAGATATCAGTTATTGGCCTCCACAAATGATCAGAAATGAAAAATATCTTGTACATATCTGTGATCCGCCGCGCCTGTGTGGTCGTGCGGTCTCAGGCGGCGGTCTGCCGTGAGGCCAGCCTGCAGGTTCCCCGGGTTCAAATCCCGGTCGTGAGCATGGATGTTTCAATTTCCTTTCCTGTGTTGTCAGCCTCTTCTTCACTTTCTCTTCGGCCTGATGTTATTCCGTAATGGCGTCCTGGAGAAGGCAACGGGAATCCACTCCAGTATCTGTTCCCAAGAATAAGTTACGGCTTCTCCTAAGGGTCGCCCTTCAGGGGTCACTAGGGTTCCATAGACTTCAACCAATCTTCGGATTGTACTACCCTAGTAGTATCTGTGATCCATCAAAGATTTTCTTTGTTTAAATGTCACTTTTGTCATACATGATGAATTGACTATTCCATGTACTTATATTTTCATTTTGTTTTTAATAACAGTTCCTACCAACTATTTATCCCTTTATCTTATGCTATTTTTACAAATGATGAACAATCTTTTTGAAGCTTTATAATTCCAAGTTTTGTACTAGTGTTAATCTAAGTTTGTTTGTCCACTATCTTCATGGCATTTCCTTTTTTCAGTCATAATTAATTATGGAAAGTAATAACTTGTAAATATAAGCTGCGAGACAGCGTAGACACAACTGGAAATGGCACTGTCATGCAAGGATAACTCTGTTGCACTTCTGTCATAGTTCTGTAACTCGATCACAGATCATTAGCAGATAGTGGATTTTTTTTCAAATAGGAAGGGTGAGGATTTTCTACATTTAGAATGTGGCTAACTGTTATTGTTAAAAGTGTTAACCTTGATAAGAATTAGATGTTTGCGACTTTCAAGGATTGCTGTGTGATATCGTCGCCATCTGGCAAAAGGGCCAACAGACCATTTTCCAAACTTTTCAAGAGGAGCAAAAAACATATCTATACTGCTGATATAAATCAGCGACAGAATCAGTTATGGAAACAATGATGCAAACACAGGCTAAGATCTAACAATATTGATGCAAAGTCGAAAACCTTCCTGGATTGGTCAGTTAAACTTCACCGTGACTGGCTGACCCGAGAGGGCAAGACTTCATGCGATTGGCTCCCTCTCCCAATAGCGGACCGAAGAGGGACCTTCAACCTAGCATGCCCCCTTGCTGGGAATCTGACGTTTGGACCTTTTATTGCTTTGACCCATTTTTGATATTCACCTACCCTGTATATATATATATATATATATATATATATATATATATATATATATATATATACTTGTACATAAAATGTAAATAAATAAATTTCGGCATATATTTATGCCGAAATGACGATCTTGACTCCACTCTCTTTCGACTACACATCATTGGTGCCGAAGACTCACAGACCCACCATGCCGAATCCCACCAATAACTGTGACCCTCCCTGCCCACTAGATGACCAGATTCAAGCCGTTGCCGCTGCCCAAAAACCGGCAACAAGAAATTCCCCAGCCCAACGATACCGAGAACCCACACCTTTCTTCGGTGCCTCAACTGACTCCATGCCTGGCTCCCAGGGCTTTGAACGTAAACGCCTACTTCAAAAGGTGGACGGACGACAACAAATTGGTGTACCTGCCCTTTGCCCTAATGGACACCGCCCGCCATGGTTTGATAATGAAGAATCCACTATCTCCTCCTGATCCTCCTTTGTCACAAAGTTCAGTGACATATTCATGACATCCCATCACATCACCATAGAGGCTGAGTGAACACTCTCCACCCATGTATACCCCAAGAGTCCGGTGAGTCGAATATCCAGGATATGATTCACCTCTTGAAAGGGGTAGCCGCTAAGTACATACAGTGTTGATGGCCCTCTGTGTGTCATCCGTCAGTGATTTCATCACAGAATGCCATCGATTGCAGCATCAACGAGCCTGCCGCATCACACCAGACCCTTTTCCTGACCTCCAGCCAACCACGGCAACCTTCGGCTCACAACAAACACTACATGCCAGCCCCACCAACCACTTACAAAGCCAGATCGCTATCATAACAGTCATTGTCCAGAGCATCACAACTTCGTGACTAAGGGACAGGCCGAACAATAGCCTTCGAACAATCATCATGCCCAGCTGAGAATACAAACAACGCAACGATGAACTGATGAGTAGCATATAAGCGACGGTCATCCCATCTACTTCCGTTGCAATCGGACCTGCCAGTCCAGCTCTATTGCCGGGAGCCTCAACCAAAACCACAATCACCACTGTCAACCCTACCCCCATTGTTACAGTCCCTCTTTATCACCCTAACCCACACTGGCTCGACACAGGAGATAACAAGATTCAAATTCACTTCGACAATGGGCCAGCCAAAGCCCTTCTGGACTGTAACGCCTTGCCGTGGTTTCGGGCGTACATGTGAGGGAAGAGTTCTGATAGGGAGTTTTGCGCAGTGGAATCCTTTGATCTAATTAATTAAGATCTAGTGCTGGGCCCTTTTTAACTTTAGAAATCAAGGAAAGGATTAAATAAGGGGCAACGGCGCTCGCCTGTGAAGCAAGTAGGGAGGGGTTTGTTTGTAAACAGAGGCCCCCACTCAGACTCGCCAGTTGCGGCCACTGCCTTGCCTGAGGCATCCAACTCTCAGCGCAACCTAGGTTTAGGGCTATTAAATTAAGAATCTGCGTCAGGGAATGAGTAAATATAAAATAGGAAAGCAGGATAACTAGTTTAGGAAAATATATGACACTTTTAATAAAGAATATATATATATTTACAGATAGACGAGTATAGTGAATGTGGATAAATAAAAAAATACGATAATCTTTATGGCCGCAAATTGTAGCTTGGTTTTGCCTCCTGGTTTTCCAGCGGCCTCAGCCTGTTCCTTTAAGGGTAGAAGCAGCTAATCTAGACGAGGTTGCTTATTTCCTCTGCGACAAGACAAAGCTTTTCATTACGCAATCCCGAGGATTTTGCAGAACGCTCAAGCTGGCGCTACAGCATCCTCGAGTTACGCACGAAGGGATTGACGACTGCTGAAAAGAGTCAAGCAGTTTTGCTTAGCTAGGGTTACCTGGCCTCGGATCGCCAGCGTCCGAGGGGTAGCAATATTTTTAAGGGTCGTCTGCCCTCCTCAGACGCTCTCTGCCCACTCTGTGTATTGTTTCACTCGCCTTCAGAGTCCTGTTCGCTCGGAGTGACGTCACACAGGAGGCGACGAGTTGTCTATAAGGGACATCTGTTAGCCGGCTGCAAGGTGGAGAGAAGACAAAGAGGGATACAAAAGAGCAATAAAACAAAGATAAAGGATAGGCAAGATTGATGCCAGGTGGAGAAAGCATCTGGAAGACAGCTGATTTTAAGAGACAAAGAGGCGTTAAGATGGTGTTTGGGGAAAATGAAGAAATGAGAAAATATTACTAAAAGATTCAATATCTATAATATTGTGCTGATTTTGTTGGTGTCCTGGTTTATGGAATAAGGTAGAACGAGACTGATGCTGGATCTGAACAGGTTCTCCTTTATTGAGGGAGAGCAAGGGTTTTTATAGCTTTTTTTACAGTGATTGCTGATTGGCTGGAGGGGTTTAACAGATGATTGGAAGGTTTAAATAATAACTGAAATTAACAAGAAGGATTTAAATTAAGGTGCATGATGGGAGCCCTTCCAGCCGTTGGGATTTAAAAGTAAACAAAACAGAAATAACCGTTAACGGTTGAAATTTGAAATTGTACAAGTGATTTTGATTAGATAAATAAATGAATAAGTTAAAATAGAACACACAGGATAAATAAATAAAAATAAATATAAATATAAATGTAAAAACTCATCATAATATGATGAAAATAGAGGGTAGGAGAGAGAGAAATTATATGACAACCACCAGGGCGTTACAGGAAATGGGAGCATCGGTCAGCATTATCACAAAAAATTTTCCGCCGATCTCTACTAAAGTCTATGAGAAACTACGAAAAAACTGTGAAAAACCCATATACAACCACACATCTCGCAACGGCGAACGGGCAGCCTCTCCGTATCATAGGCATCACAACCGCTCATATAGGAGTAGAGAAATCAGCACTTCCGTTTCATTTTCTTGTCGTACAAGAAAGACAGCATACTGCGGACACTTGATTAGAGGTCCAAAGTTTGAGCTACAAAGACTTATTCTGGAAGGGAAAATCATCGGTGAAAAAGGAAGAGGACGTCCAAGAAAGAAGTGGATGGACAACATCAAAAAATGGACCAATTTAAATTCGGAGGAAATCTTCCTCAAAGCCAAAGACAGAGTGGACTGGAAACAATTGATCTCCAACATCCAATAAGGATAAGGAACTAGAAGAAGAAGACAACAATGCACGCACAACGTCATCCTGGGATGGGACTTCCTATGGCTTTACATCTGACCGCATTCCTGTGGCATTACAGTAACCCTTGCAGATACAGGAGATGCCCAGCATATCTCTCTCACCAACGCCACTAACATGTACCACAGCAGAGACCACCATTATCCCGCAAGGTTCCATCGTCACCATAGCAGTTGTCCAATCCCCTGATTTTACAGGGCTGTCATTACTCCAGCCAATATCCAACCTACCCACCTGCACTTACCTGACATTCCCGGCCTCAGTTGAGACCTCTCAGCAACCACTCACTTCCTTTTGATTACGAACACCTCTCAAGCCCCAGCAGTCTTCCCAGAGCAAAGCCAAATTGCAACAATCTAGCCCATCCAACCGCATATGATAATAGCCCTCTTCGACAAGCAGATCCCACCGGCTACCCGCTATGTGGTCTCACGGACGAACATCTGCATCGAATGGTTAACCCTAACCTCCCACTGAGGGAAGCCCGCACTCTACTCCACCTATTACAACGGATTCGCCGTTTATACGATGAACTCGCATACGATGCCACATTGAAGCGCCCCACAACCTATTGCATTGATACGGGTGACAGCCACTCTTTGTGCCAAAAAGCCCGCACTGGGTCTACCCTGAGACACGCATGGCCATCGAAGAGGAAACCCGCAACATGCTGAGAAAAGGCATGGTACGACCATCTCAAAGCGCATGGAGCTTACCCGTCGTTCTCGTCCGAAAAAAAGACGGATCTTGGCGCTTTTGCGTTGACTAACGCCTTCTCAACACAGTCACAAAAAGAGATGTTACCCTTTACGGAGAATTGATGATTCTTTTGATATCCTGCGCAGCTCCATCTTCTTTTCCTCCCTCGACCTGAAAACCGGGTACAGGCAAGTACCCATCTCATCTGAAAACCAAGAGAAAATGGTCTTCTCGACACCAGATGGCCTGTACAAATTTAATGTGAGGCCATATGGTCTTTGCAACACTCCAGTCACATTCAAGCGCTTGTTGGACAACCTTCTCTGCAGCCTCAGATGGTCAATCTTACTCTGTTTCCAGGACGACATTCTCATCTTTGGCCGCACGTTCGACGAACATCAGCAGTGCCTCACTGCTGCCCTTGAGTGTCTCTTCGCCGTCAAGCTTCTCCTGAACCTCACTAAATGCTCCTTTGCTGCCCAAACCATCAAGATCTTAGGACACATAGTGACACCGGAAAGTATCGACCCTGACCCCCAACAAAACAGATGCTGTCCACAACTTCCTCACCCTGAAGATGAGCAACAAGTTCTTTTCGCACTTTTCATGGCCTTTGTTCTTACTATCGCTGTTTTATCCCGAATTTCGCACACTCATCCATGCACCACAATCACGAACAACATCAATGACTTCCTCTGGCAGACGAGGAGCAGGTCGCCTTTGACACCCTCAAAACTTGCCTTACAACAGCACCTGTGCTTGGTCACTTCCAGGAGGATGCACACATCGAAATCCACACTGATGCCATTGGTGCCGTCCTTGTTGAACCAAGGAAGCCAGCAGAAAGCCGAGAGGAACCTTTCCAAAGCCAAGAGGAACTACACCTCAACCCATCAGGAATGCCTAGCTATAGTTTGGGCCATACACAAGTTCCGACCTTATCTGTAAGCCGCTGCCAATTGAGAATCACTGGACTATGAAATCAAATGACGATGTCATTTCGCCCCTGCACAACCAGACCACACCCTCTCAACTGGACCAACAGCACAGAACTTTCCCCTCCCTTGCACCGCTCACAGACGAACGTATCTCGGCCCCTTTGTTATCTGGATACTTAAGTCGACGAGGACATCGAGCCTTGAATTGGGAGCTATGACGCAAAATCGAAAGCCTTCCCGGATTGGTCAGTTAAACTTCACTGTGCCTGGCTGACCCGAGAGGGCAAGACTTCACGTGATTGGCTCCCTCTCCAATAGCGGACCGAAGAGGGACCTCAGACCTCGCGTCACCCGACGCTGGGAATCTGGCCTTCGGGCCTTTTATTGCTTTGACCTGTTTTTGGTATCCAGATCCACCAACCCTGTATATATAAATTATAAATAAATGTGTGTATTACACCGATCATAGTAGACTCCACTCTTTTTGGACCATACATCAATGTGTAGGGAGACCTGTTTTGTTGCTTTATCTATTACGGAATATTAGCTTGTGTGGAAATGGTTGAAAATAGATTTTGGCCTACATGGCATCCAGTAAGAGCTGGATGTTGCTCTGTTTTGTCAAACGATGTAAACTATGGAGAGATGGATAATGGTCCAAAAAACACAATTTTATAGCAAGTGAATATAATTTTGTCTTAAAGCATAAAGTTAAGGACAACCCATAATAATAATAATAATAATAATAATGAAGGAATCACATTTATGTTAGGAAAAATAAAAAAAAAATAGGAAAAGAATAAAACGAATATTAGGAAAACAAGAAAAAAAAATCCATGCAGACATTGAGAAAAAAAGATTAAGAGAAGAAGAAAGAAAAAAAAAACAATATATACATGGATTCGAACTGACAACATTCAGCATTAACTTCAGATGTTCGTGCTTTGGAAAGTATTTGTCCAGATAACTCTTAAAGCAATCTGGAATGAACCATGTAACCATTTTGAGAATAATTGGAAACGGCGTTTCCGGAAAAAAGAATGAATCATTGCAGAAGGATTACACTAATCAAGGGCATTCATTCGAAGGATGATCACGAAGCTGGTCACGAAGGCAAGGAATAAATGTGACAATAAAGAAAAAGTTCTAAAATATAGTATATTTATATGCAAATAAGGATGTATGGATTAAAGATGATGGTTCTACTGATCTTATTCGAATAAATTCGAATAAATTTTTCAAGACATATAAGGTATTTCCCGTGACCTTAGGAGATGAAAGTGTGACATTGTATGCTTATGGCAGTGGCGATATAGACCTTCAAGCTCAAAGATAAGTTAAAATAGTTGACGTTTATTAATGTACTCTACGTTCCTGGTATTTGTAAGAAATTGTTTTTCATCGATTAAAGCAATGGAGAGTGCAAGTCATACAGGGAATACTAAGACGATGACTGCGATTTTTTATCGAGGAAATGCAAATAAATCTGTTATGGAAGTTAAATTAACAATGGGGTTTTAGAACTTCCAATTTGTCAGGTTAACTTGTAAGTCAAATGCTTTTGTTCCTACATTACAGAAAACGGAAGAGAAAAAAACTGCATGATGTCAAAAGTGCCTGAAATTTTAAAAATATGAGCATCAAAACAGAAAGTATGTTGAACAGTACCTTAGACAAAAGGGTATTCCAATTTCAAAGGAATACTTTTTCTTCAGTGAGGCATCTTATTTGGAAAGAAAATGCAACGTACCTTAAATCAAGGTCAGTAAAAGTCACTAGCATTGGAGAGATAATTCATGCTGATTTATGTGAACCTGAAATAACATCAGTTGGAGGTAATGTTTACTTTCTCGTTTTAAAAAATGATTTCTCAAGGTTTGGAAGTGTATTCTTCTAAAAGAAGCAGTCCAACACCATCGAAGTTATACGAACTTCTACACAGGAGACAGAAAGAGAAAATATTATTGTAAAAGAATTGTTAACAGATAGCGGTTGTGAATTTGATAATCAGGGAGTAATATAAGCTGAATAATAAATGCTGAATAGAAAATGAATTCGTTTGTGCTTTATTTTTGTCATATATACACATCGGCAAAATGGAGCTGCTGAGCATGAAAATTAGATTCTTATTGAAAAGCTCGCAGAATGTTAAAATGGGATAATTTGCCAAAATCTTTTCGGGCTGAAACTGTACCTCCCACTTGACTAGAACAGATGGGACAACGAGCAAATCGTCACATAAAGTGTAATATAATCAAGTTCCTTCTATCAAACATTTACGTGCTTTCGGAGCAACAAGTTATGTGCACGTTCCTGATCAACATTGAAGTAAAATGGATCCTAAATCCATTAAAGGTATATTGGTAGGTTTTTGTGATGGATGGATACAGAATCTACTTGCCTACAAAACTCGACATAGTTAGATCAACCAACTTTACATTAAAGAGTTGAAAGGAAAAAAGACGAAAGAAAAGTAATGTCACAAAATACAAAATCGACTTCAACTCTAATACTGAAGTTCATTGATAATACAATAAAGATTTAACTGACAACATTTTTGTTGGAGACAATACATTAAATCAAGGGATTATTGATGATAATGAACAAGAGACGACACATCAAAAAGACTTAACGACATAGCTGATAACCAATGTCAACAAAATTTACGTCCAAGAAACTCCATAAAAGCTCCTGTTACTACGATGAATATGCTAACATGATTATTTATGTGAACAAAGTAGAGCCTGTGACTTACGACGAAGCAGTCAAATCAATGGATAAAGTGAAATGGCAAAAGGCTACGAGGGAGGAGATAGCGTCTCTAAAGAAAAATCAAACTTACAGTTTGGTTAAACTTCCTGAAATTATCAATAATATATGGGTTTTTAAAATAATTACTAGTCCTGATGGAAATGTACGTTACAAAGCTATTGCCAAAGATGACACGCAAACTGTTGGCATTGACTATAACTGTTGGCATAGAAACATTTAGTTATTTTGCAAGGTATGATACCATAAAAGCACTTCTTGCTGTAGCAGCCAAAGAGGGTCTGCATTTAGCTCAGTTCAGTCTTCAATGGAGATCTTAACAAAGAAGTGTACATGAAGCAGCCGGAAGATTACGACGATGGCATTATAATATGCCATTATTATATGTCATTATTATATGACATTATAGTAGAGATTGCATGAGTCTATATGGACTTAAGCAACAGTTGTTGGAACAAAAGTTTACTGACTTTCTACGACAGTTTAAAAGAAAGTGAAGCTGTTACATGTGTATTTGTGAATGTGAAACCCGACCACAAATTGATTATTGCCATCTGTGTGGATGATAACATATACTGCAGCACAAAATCATTCTGATCTTGAAATTTTACTGAAAGAATTGTCAAAGGATTTCAAAATTAGAACGGGGGCTGTTAAATCATTTTTTGGGGGTCAAAACAAAGAGACTTAAAGATGGATCAATCTTTTTCACACAACAATGCTACATAAAAGCAATTTTGAAGCAGTTCCAGCAAGATCAGAGTAAACCAAAGGATGTGCAATTAACAAAAACTCAAATATAGGTCTAAAAGGAATTCTAAAGAGGTGTAGGCAGTCTCTTATATCTATCCATCTACACTCGTCCTGATATTTACTTATTCAGTTGTATGTATGTGCAGTGGTTAATGGCGTCCTGAGGAAAGCAACGCGAAACCACCTCAGTATCTTTCTCTTGAAATTCTAGGGAGTCTTCTAGGGGTTCACCATCTTGGGAACACTAGAGCTCCCAGGAATACGGATGCTTCGATTATGAAGCTCGCACTTCGATGCATTCTGTATCCACCATCATGTGCAGTGCCGCATCAATGTTGTAGAGAGTCCATTAAGATCTAGGCCTATTTAAAAATAAATTGTTTCAAAAATCACTTTCCAAAATAATAAGATACAGACATGTCAGTGCTTTAATAAAGGTTTTCTTCACGTTCTTTCTTTATTTTTTTGGTTCGGGGGGAGGGGGGTTCATCTCTTTACCTCCCCTTGGATGCGCCACTGTGTATCTTTGGTGAGTGTGGATGGCAGGACAGTCGAGCACCGCGACTGT
>JAFIDM010105290.1:0-11748 GCA_023159025.1 Thereuonema tuberculata | reverse complement strand
GGACTTACAATAATTGGAGTCTGACACCCAATAAAAGAAAGTGCATTCTTCGTGTGCAACAGGAGAAAACAATTGTGTTTGACATAGCGTGCTCAACAGTTTGAACAATTGTGTTTGACATAGCGTGCTCAACAGTTTGAACAATTGTGTGTGTTATCTCTGTGTGTGCATCGATTTGAACAATCGCTTGTTGGTTACGCTTAATGATTCGAGTTGTGTTTTTAGGTTAAGCAACTCATCGTAGTTTTTGTTGGATTACAACGCTTAATCTGGTGCTGTAGCGCTGTAATTATAATTTATAAATCAAGAGCCAGATGGCGCTGTATGATTTTGCCTTGTTTTTAATGTGTGTCTTTTCAAATGGAAGCCAATCTGGCTTTATCTATTGTATTAGTAATGTATTAAATTATCTATTTGAAAATATGTTCTCCTTGCAATTTCACTGCGGAAAACACTAACAAGGCAAAAACATACAACGCCATCTGGCTCTTGATTTATAAATTATAATTGCAAATTATAATTGTGATGTTCGCTTTGATGAGACATTCATGAATGCTGCAAAGGTAGATCTCCATTCAGATGAAAAAGACTCATCGAAAGAAGAAGTAGAGATAATCCTTGGACAGTCTAGTATTCCCACCTTCATTTCGACGTTCTCAAAGATCAACTGCAGGGAAGCCTCCAGAAAGACTGATTGAAGTTATGAATGTCAATACTATGATCATGGAGGATAAGGAACCGAAAACAAGAAAAGAAGCAATCAGTAGATCTGATGCTCATCAATGGATTTCTGCAATGGATGAAGAAATTAATTCTCTTCATGAAAATGAAACTTGGGATCTTGTAAATCTGCCAAAAGATAGAAAATCAATCGGATGCTGATAGAACTTTTATAAACTTTCAAACGATTAATCGTTGAGAGGGGGTGTTGGATTACAACGCTTAATCTAAGTGCTGTAGCGCTGTAATTATAATTTGTAAATCAAGAGCCAGATGGCGCTGTATGATTTTGCCTTGTTTTTAATGTGTGTCTTTTCAAATGGAAGCCAATCTGGCTTTACCTATTGTATTAGTAATGTATTAAATTACCTATTTGAAAATATGTTCTCCTTGCAATTTCACTGCGGAAAACACTCTTACTAACAGTTTTTTTCGGTCCGGCAATGTGTTTTCGTCTCGGTAACCAGTCCGTAGCCGAGATTCATGGCAGAATTAAGTGAATTGTGCCATAGGTTTACGAAAAGCTGAAGTGCCTAATCAGCTAATCTACGGTTGTGTTTAGTGAATATCCGGGAAATACTTATTTATATAGCCAAGAGGCTACGTCAGTGTTATTGTGTTGTGCATGGCCAAGCGCTATATTGGATTCCATTTGAATCACGTATGTGGTCTTAAGTTTTAGTGTTCCGAATCTAGCGATTCAAAGAGCATACGACGAGAGAGTCTATCGTCATCAGCAGCGAGGATCGTGAGTATAAAACTCTTTTATTTCTTCACACACACAAGACACACACAACCAGATATTGAGCCGAACAAGCAAACAAAGTCATGGGAGATTATCTACTTAAAGTTAATCGGGAATTACTGATCCGATAATTCAACATTGAACAGTTACAGCTGACGATACACAAGGGGTCATTGAAAGTTAAGGATGACAAAGTTTACAAACTTTAGGCAGAGATAGAACATTAATCGAACAGGGTTAGCTATATTAGTAACCAGTTCATGTATTGCTAAGGCTTATAACTAAAGCCAAACTTTGTAAATAATTCAAAGCTTTAGCCAGAAAAGGTAGTTGTATTATTTTAGTGCATTTAATATTAATTAAATGTTTTTGCAGTAGTTCAGAATTTGTTCATCTCTTTCCTTTTAGAGCCTTTTAAGCTTAAGTTTGGGGATTAAGCGAAGTAACTCTGACTAGGGAATCATTTTTCTCATTTATTACCACAACTGATTATTCTGCAGCAATCATTCGTGTATTCTGCCCAGACACGGAAATTCGTTGGCCTTTGCGAAAGATCCTAGCATCCATTCGCCGACTGTTCCAAGATCCAACTCATAGTTCGGTGGATGATCTTATGCCATAATGACCCAAGTTTAGCCCTAGCTTAAGCTTACAGTTTCCTTTCGCCAAATCATCACCAACAAATGACTGTCATACTAAGAGTTCTATAAATTAAAATAATCATAATTACTTATTGTTAATAATAAAATTAAGTGATTACAATTATTTGTAGTGAAAATGAAGTGTAAGAATTAGTGACTGTTCACAAAACAATTGATGATTAAGTGTTGAAGAAAGAAGGTCAAGTTCACGATTACTTGTTGTGTTAACAATGCTTTTCACATTCACGGTTGCTGATTTTATTGTGTGTTCTCAGCAGTGAATTCGTGTTATGTCGTAGAAGAAAGAAGAAGAGTTCAGGAAGCCAATACTTATTCTCGTATTAATGGAATAAAAGGAAAAGTATATATATTGCTTAGTACAGAACTTTCATGATAATATCGAGTTCCTAAAGGAATCTTTTTGAGATTTCCAAAGAATATTAATTCACTGATAAAATGTTTTTCAGATAAACATCCGTTGCCGGGGATACGGAATGCCATTAGGATTCGGAGACATTTGTGATATATTCTGAAACGCCAAGTATGTGAATCATATCGTGCTGTGACCCTCACATATTTTAGGATTTGTCAACAGACAAAAGATGCCGGACTTCGGATCAGGACATTTAGTAAGTCATATTTTTCCTTGATTAAAGATTTGAAGAACTCTTAAAAGGATCTGTCACCGATAGTTTAAAGTTGTAAAGTGAATCGATTTAAAAGGATCAGTTTTATTTAAAGGGCCAAATAGACTTAATATTCACTGTTACAAGCTAAAGGAACAGTTAATCATATTACGTTATAAAGTTAAAATAGTGATGAACTTTTTCAAGAGAAAGTGAACTTTTAAAAGAGTATTCTACACTTAGTGAGTGAACAGTCTTTGAGATAGTTAAGGTCTATCTAATTACATTTGAAAGTGAACTTTAAGACAAGTAATATGAACTGAGCAGTAGTCATTTATTGGAAAGTCAAAGATAAATGTACTGGAACTTTTAGTTGTAGATTAAAACTATTTTGTTTTATGAACCTAGACTAATTGTATCAATCTGTTATCAAGTCAAGTCAGGGATTAAGTAACATTCCTTTAAAATTAAACCACACTTATACATATTAAACACGGTAAGAAATAGATAAGATACCTAATTTATCTATTTACATTATAATTTCTAATTTTACTTGAATCAATCTTACGGAATCTTCCATCTCTTAGAATACATCGAAACGTAACAGGTTATCATCGCACCAGTTTTCTTCCTTCGCGGTAACTAGGCAACATAATAACTTCCTTTATATGAGACACCTATTATTTCACGATTGCAACAAACAAAGCGTTGTTATACTTTATACAACTATCTTATTTTCAACTAACATAAAAAATAAATAAATCTTTATAAAAGAAAATAGATTAGGGGAAAAAAATGATTGATTAACTTTCAGAAATTTACTACATGTTTTAAATGTTTAAATGTTTTAAATCTTTAAATCATGTAGGTTTTATCATTATATGTTTTCAATATAGCAATAATTATAATTTGTGCGTTTTTTTGTTTGTTCTCTATATAGATACATTTTATATTTAATAAAGATATAGATTTAGAAATTATAAATAAAATTATGCGAACGCGTGTCCATACAAGAGGAGAACACTCAACTATTTGTAACTAATGCGCGAAGTACCATACACGCGCCAATTATGCCCTAATAGTAAACTCCCGGAGACTAAAAGAACCCTTTTATGGTCCTGCGGTTTTCAAGTGAAAAATTTCTAGTGCGTCAGCGGCCTAAGATTCAAGGGGGGGAGGGGGTTAAAGCTTTGCTTATTTTTGCTGACAAGGGGGAAGGGGATCAGAGGAATGCTTACATAAGACAAACATGCATAATTTGTTATAATTTTCACTGGTTTTGACTTTTCGCTCCAGTGGTATTTACTGTTAATGATTTTGATAAAACTTATGTAATAAGAACAGAGGTGAGGGTTTCAGCATGAGCTTATTTTATGGGTGAGGGGGGGGGGGGGGGGAAGGAGTCTAAAAATGACGAAAAAAATTATTCACCAGGAGCGCTGTGTCAGATGGTGAGCCGTCCGATTACGAGCAATCTCTTTGAATTTAGAACACGTTCCAAGTCGGGCAATGTGCTCGCCATCACGAGGTAGTGAGCTTATGGCGAGCTTATGGCCAGTGAAATAGTACATGTAAAACGGCCTAAAATCATATAAAGAACTTTTGAAACAGAGTAAGCAACGTCAATCTACTCTTAAAACTGAGTCAAGATACAGTAAGACCTCGTTAAGTCGTCACTCAAGGGACCAAACATTTTTGACGTTTAAGCGGAGTGACGACTTAGGCGGAGTGGGAATTTTTGAACAAAAAAAACACTGAAATACAGTATTTTCATGAATTGCTGTAGGATTCGGTGAGAAAAACTAAGATTTTCCGAAATCAATACATGCAATTGAATGAGTGGAAAAAAAAAAAAAAACCACTTTTTTATAGTTACCAAATTTTAATTGTTTTAAAAGAAAGGCAATGTCTGTCTTTGAAACGTTCCAGCCAACCATTGCTGCCGCCGAAATCTTCAATATTTAAGTCCTATTAGCAATTTCCATGGCTTTTTCTTTGAGAATCATGGCAGAAATCAGCACATTTTTGCGATCTTGCATGTTTTAGCCATCAAACGAAAACCTCCTCGATCTCGTTAAACAATTACTGTAACTCAATAATTACTTTTATCCTGAGATACTTTAATACTATGTCTGTATTACTTCAGATTGTCCTCAGTATATTCTTAATTGTTACTGCTGGAAACAGATAATAAATACATTTTATTTCCAGTGAATGTTAAAACGATATAATAGCGATAATACAATATTAATTACATTGATCAACTAAAATAATACAAATAGTATATAGAAGTCTTCAATTTCTTTTGAAGCATTACTTACTCTTTATTTTCAAATAAAATACTATTGAAGATCATAAATTATACAAAGATTGAGTCCTATTTATTCAAACTTTTGCCATCTAACTAAAAAAGCTTGTCCAATCATACTGTCCAAAGTGATCATCAATAACCAAGGTAGAAAGATACGGAGTTTTAGCTACTTCCAAGTATAGAATGCTCGTGAAATCGGACAGTTACATCAATCAATCATGTAAGTATGTGTGTGTGGGTGTGTGGGTGTTGTATCAAAAAAAAAAAATCTGTAAATTTAGAAAGACAAGACAATTAAGTATTCACTATTCGTAGTAAGTCTTGTAACCCAGAGATTCTTTGCAAATTTGATCGCTGATCATGATCATGCGAATGAGGATCTTGATTTGTTGTTTGGGAAGCATGGTACAAAACTTGCAAGTGTTAGCCATTGCTCACAACGCTGGCCATTCCATGTTGATCAATAGCTCATTCCAGTTCGTTCAACGTCTTCTCAAATGGCACCGAATGAAGGCAGGGAATGGACAGTAGGACATTGTTCCTGTAGATTCCTATGTTTTACATTTTCTCGAGAATTATGACCGCCCAAGCCCCCAGCAACGCTTTTATAGCGTCCGATGACGCATCAAACCTCCTGATCTGCCCGTTGCGCATAGAAATTCAATTAGACTGTCGGAGGCCAACAAATGTATTTGTTTATTTTAGTTTCAAAGTGTATTTTTTTGTTTTTGTTTTCAAATTTCATTGTACTGTCTTGGTTTTTAACTTATAGTTCTATTTATCTTTGCGTTGAGACCTTGCTCTTTACTCGTTTCCCAGCTGCTGAACGCTAATGTGCGAGAAACTTGTCGTTGGATGTCATCTAGTAAACAATGGGTCTCAACCTAATAATGTCAAAATTTCTTTTCATTTGTTATTTATTCTAGCAGTTATTTTGAAACCATCAGATTGAAAAGAGTTTGCGTTTTATATAGTTTTTTGCAACAGTTGAAACTAAAATAAAAAGAAAAAAAAATGAAAATTATTTAAAAGGATATTAAGGGTTTCAAGAACTTTCGGAAAAATTAGAAAATAAGTAGGTGTTTCCGATTGACCTGTCTCATTGTCTAATATGCGGGATCATCATCTAATATAGGAGTAAATGTTTTGATTGCTTATGATATTTACTATAAAATTTACAATATATGATAATTAGTATGTAATTAATTTAAACAAATAAAATAATTATATAAAAAGAAATTTAACATGGAGATGTTAAATTAAAAAACGTAAATCACTAACGGATTCGCAACCTAAGCTCTCACCGACGGGAATCTGAGACGACCATTTCTGCCTTATTAGACGTCCTCAGCCTGACTTACCCTCAGCTCAGAGTGCATGGAAAGGTTAAGGATCTACCGAAAGTGGTTCTTCAATCATAAAACACAACAATAAAATTTAAAAAAAACCGGGTGACTTGGGACTGTAATCTAAGCTTCCTTTTGATGTTAGCTCAGTGTGGAATTCCAATATCATGGTGTATTTTGTTTTAATGTTATTTCAACTATATAATTGTCTTCAGCAAATACACACTACCTGGAATTTAGCTTTTCAGTTTCATGATAGTAAGGTACAATCACCAAATATTGTCCCTCTTTTGTTTTATATGTTAAAGTATATTCAATTTTTGGATAGAGAATAAGAAAATCATGACAGTTATTAAGAAAAATATCGTTTTATTATAGTTTCATTAGGAAATCAACTTCACATAAACTCAACAGAAATAAAAGCACAATCATTGAAACAACATAAAAGCTGACATTGCAATTTTTGGTGCCTGTTATCCTTCCCCGGGAGGATATTAGGAAAATAGAAAGAATAAAGTAATCATCTAAACAAAACATGCAGATATAATCATTTCGTGTCACTTTACTCCAATCCTCGTGTTCCCATGTGCAACTTTGGATGTTTTTTCAACTTTATCCACTTTTTGCCACATTGGTCTTTGAAATATTTACCCTTACAGTATGGGCACTCAGTATCTTGTTCTTCATCACAGTCACTTTTCAACAAAGTTTCAAGGGCAGGAGTAGATTTATTAATAACTCTTTTCAAAAACAACTTCAGACATTTTAGATCATGTTTTAAGTTGTTACGAAAAGTCAATTGTCAAGCCATTCTACTGAGTTACTGCAAGGGTCATTAGAAGAATTTTTTTTTCCAATGATAAGTAATATTCAACTAAAGAAATCTCCAATTTCGGTGTTAGCGTTGATGTTTTGTCTAAACTGTTACTGATGTGCTGGTCTACAGTTTTCTCTGAATCATCGAAAGAATCTTTTAGGATTGAACTGGGAAATTAATTGATTTTACTGCTAAATTGTACCCCAATTCCTTTTATTGAGCAGCATCAGTAAATCAATGAAATTTAATATTTATTTTAAAAATGTTAAATCAATGAATTTTTAAACAATAATTTGGCTTGTAAATTGATAGCATGAACGTGGCTGATGTCACGTTCTCTGTTGTTAGTTTTAGAATAATTAATTCTTGTTTTGTATTATTTTTCGTTTTTGGGGAAAGTGAGAGATTTTCTCACTTCCTATAGAGGTATGATTAAGACTTTGGAATTAAAAGTCGAAATATAACCAAAAGGTTTTTATGGAGTTTTTTCTAATAAGTACAAGATGTTTTAATTCTTCTTAATTTATTTTAGACTTCCAATTTCGCTTCTATTAAATTTAATTTTTTTATTTATTTATTTATTTTATACTTGCAATTTCGCTTCTATTAAATTTAATTCTTTTTAATTTATTTTAGACTTCCAATTTCGCTTCTATTAAATTTTATTTTTTTATTTATTTATTTATTTTAGACTTCCAATTTCACTTCTATTAAATTTTATTTTTTTATTTATTTATTTATTTTAGACTTGCAATTTCGCTTCTATTAAATTTTATTTTTTTATTTATTTATTTATTTATTTATTTTAGACTTCTGGTAGAAACTGGGCAAAACTCCGAAGGACGGTCCCAAATTATGAACGCCTCCGAACGGCGGTCCCAAATTATAAAAACGTATGTAATGGCAAATAACAGTATAACTATGAAGTATAACACTTACCCAGAGTTATTAGTCATCAAATCAAATAGTTTTGGCTCAACAAACTCATAAATGTTTAAATAGGTTTTTATAATTTTGGACCGCCGTTAATAATTTGGGACCGCGTTCATAATTTGGGACCGTCCTTCGGAGTTTTGCCAGAAACTGCAATAGAAACCATTAATTATCTCGGTAACTAATTCTTATGATTCATACAGCAGTTCTTCTGAATCCGATTAATCAATTTCCACTTTTGAATCTTCATTTCAATCCATAGATTAAAATGAACTTCATGAAACGAACCTAATTTCATATTATTCTTAACAACTGCTGCGTGAATCATAAAAATTATATCTTATCATATATAAGCTACATAAAAATTCTACACAACAAAAAAAAAAGAGCTTCCAATACCGTCACCTATTATTTTCTAAATAAAATTAGTTCATTTTCACCTAACAAAAATAAGTAAATAATTTATTGTCAAATATCAATGTGTTATGAATTTCACTACTGAAAAATCACTTTTTATTACACAAAAACAATCACTATTTATAACTCAAAAACCACTGTAAAGTATCAATGGCAATAAAAAAAAGAGACTCAAGAAAGAAAGAAGCACTATTTATATTAGATAGAATACTGAAAACTCACTATTTGTACCTCAAAAGCCACTCAAAAGTGTATCTATATTAATAAAATCTTTTATTTTTCTGTCTGTCTGGTGCAATTATTGTAATTTACAAAAATAGAAATAATTTCTACAAGTTATCTACTGGAATCGAACATGCAACCTTCTGCTCCGAAGTTAGACGTCTTAGGCATTAAACCACAAGGATTACATTCTAATCTCTATAAAAAATAAAAATATATCACAGATATATGATTCACACGCTGATTCTAAAAGCAGTCGTGGATTGAGAGAATATAGACTTCAAAAATTAAAATAATAATAAAAAAAAACTTTAAAAAAAATTTTAGTCTTATTTTACTATGTAGTTTGTGTGTGTGTGGTTTTTTTTCAATAAATACAAATTGTTTTCCGTTACATACGCGAGGCTTCCGGAGCGAAGCGACGGGTAGCCGACCAGTAAGTCTATAATAATTATACATTTACCCATTCTTTTTACTCCTTCGTGTAAATCTCCTTTGTGAGTTCTGTTATAATTTCGGTTTCTATGAGATCATTATCGAAAGAACGGCATTTAGGTTAAGTTCCATTGCAGTATGCAAACTTGTGATTGATGTTTCGCAACAATTATTGGAGATCCAATCTTCAATGACAAACGATGTTGAGGAATACCGCTGAGATTCAATGCGTTCAGATACTCGGGCAGATAGAGATGTTCGTGTGGTGGATTATCAGAAGTGTCAATTTTATTCGCACTTGTATGCTCTGTAGTCTCTGCTTGTATTCTTAGACTTATCATTCGATTGATGTGATCGACACTCTCGTTCATCTTGGTTGATGAGCCGCATATTCATCATGGTTTTTTTTTACTTTGATGTGATTCTAGTTTTATGAGTTACAAAGAATGATTTTTCAGTAATCTACCTAATAGAAATAGTGCTTCTTACTTTCTTGAGTCTGTTTTTTTTCCAATTGATACTTTTGAGAGGTTCTTGAGTTACAAATAATGATGGTTTTTGAGTTACAAATAGTGATTTTTCAGTATTTTACTTACTAGAAATACCGCTTCTTTCTTTCTTGACTTTTTTTTTCATTCCAATTGATACTTTTCAGTGGTTTTTAAGTTTCAAATAGTGATTTCCCAGTATTTTACCTTTTCTGACTTTCTTTTTAATTACAATTGTTACTTTTCAGTCAAAGTCAGTTCAGTTTTGACAGATAAGTCAAAAAAGCCTAATGGACAGACACAGAGAAATAAAAGATTTTAGTAATATAGATTGTTACTTTTCAGTCAAAGTCAGTTCTTGTTTTGACAGATAAGTCAAAAAAGCAATATAAACAGAGTCGTAGTTTCCATGGCCTAATGGATAAGATGTCTGACTTCGGATCGGAAGGTTGCAGGTTCGGTTCCTGCCGCGGATGTTTCACTGTAAAAATTGTTTCTATTTTTCATTCTCACACAAAACTGCGCCGGACAGACACACAGAGAAATAAAAGATTTTAGTAATATAGATTGTTTTTTCAGTCAAAGTCAGTTCAGTTTTGACAGATAAGTCAAAAAAGCAATATGAAGAGTCGTTGTTCCCATGGCCTAATGGATAAGATGTCTGACTTCAGATCGGAAGGTTGCAGGTTCGGTTCCTGTCGCGGATGTTTCACTATAAAAATTGTTTCTATTTTTCATTCTCACACAAAACTGCGCCGGACAGACACACAGAGAAATGAAAGATTTTAGTAATATAGATTATTACTTTTCAGTCAAAGTCAGTTTTGTTTTGACAGATAAGTCAAAAAAGCAATATGAAAAGAGTCGTAGTTTCCATGGCCTAATGGATACGATGTCTGACTTCGGATCGGAAGGTTGCAGGTTCGGTTCCTGTCGCGGATGTTTCACTGTAAAAATTGTTTCTATTTTTCATTCTCACACAAAACTGCGCCGGACAGACACAGAGAAATAAAAGATTTTAGTAATATAGATTGTTACTTTTCAAAGTCTGTTCAGTTTTGACAGATAAGTCAAAAAAGCAATATGAAGAGAGTCGTAGTTCCCATGGCCTAATGGATAAGATGTCTGATTTCGGATCGGAAGGTTACAGGTTCGGTTCCTGTCGCGGATGTTTCACTGTAAAAATTGTTTCGATTTTTTATTCTCACACAAGACTACGCCGGACAGACACACAGAGAAAGAGAAGATTTTAGTAATATAGATTGTTACTTTTCAGTCAAAGTCAGTTCTTGTTTTGACAGATAAGTCAAAAAAGCAATATGAAAACAGTCGTAGTTTCCATGGCCTAATGGATCAGATGTCTGACTTTGGATCGGAAGGTTGCAGGTTCGGTTCCTGTCGCGGATGTTTCACTATAAAAATTGTTTCTATTTTTCATTCTCACACAAAAACTGCGCCGGACAGACACAGAGAAATAAAAGATTTTAGTAATATAGATTGTTACTTTTCAGTCAAAGTCTGTTCAATTTTGACAGATAAGTCAAAAAAGCAATATGAAGAGAGTCGTAGTTCCCATGGAATAATGGATAAGGTGTCTGACTTCGGATCGGAAGATTGCAGGATCGGTTCCTGTAGCGGATGTTTCACTGTAAAAATTGTTTCGATTTTTCATTCTCACACAAAACTGCGCCGGACAGACACACACAGAAAGAAAAGGTTTTAGTAATATAGATTGTTACTTTTCAGTCATAGTCAGTTCTTGTTTTGACAGATAAGTCAAAAAAGCAATATGAAGTGAGTCGTAGTACCCATGGCGTAATGGATAAGATGTCTGACTTCGGATCAGAAGGTTGCAGATTCGGTTCCTGTCGCGGATGTTTCACTGTAAAAACTGTTTCTATTTTTCATTCTCACACAAAACTGCGCCGGACAGACACACAGAGAAATAAAAGATTTTAGTAATATAGATTGTTCCTTTTCAGTCAAAGTCAGTTCAGTTTTGTCACGAACGTATTCGTGCCCCGCGCTCCGCTCATTTCCCTTTCCA
>JAFIDM010105289.1:0-11748 GCA_023159025.1 Thereuonema tuberculata | reverse complement strand
GGCAGACGAGTTGAATCGCGGGAAATCAGCCTGTAAACTATAACGTTTACAGTCCTGAGAAGGTTACTGATTATGCATGCATTCGTGCTGCAGCCGTCTCGTTCGGAGAGAAACAAAATGAACCTGCCCCTGCCGGAAATTCGTCTCATAACGCGCGCGAAGCACAAGTGTCGGAAGGACCATTACAGGAAAAGTCCGTGGAGCTTTCCTCTAGTTTAAAATTAAGACTCCCCAAATCTAAACATGCGTACAATTGAGAGCGCAGGCGATTCTGTTCACAAACAGTCTGTCACATGTGCGCCTGGAGTGGAACCAGCCCCAGTCGAAACTCCGGATATCAATATGCATACCAAAATTCAGGTAAAGGAGATTATTGTCGAAAAATTCTCCGAGTTTTCGCTTGGTATCAGTCCGAGAGACGCCAAGCTATCCGAAACACCTGAATCCAGCATCAATCCCCCGGAACAGGCCTCTGGAGCTATTTAAAAAAATCCGTTGACCTTTTCTTTTGCCGTGGAGCAGAGCAGTCCTGTACCTGCTGTTTTGCCATTTCCCATAGAAAACAACGTGCATAAATGTGAGGACATGCAACTCTCTTCCGTAAAGGAAACTCCGCGATCCGAGGATTTCTCTCAAAGGGTTATCAATCACCTACGATCGGAAACGTAGGATGAACGAGACAGATAAGGGCTCCTAATAAGAGACGGAATCATCTCCATATTGCAGGATGATATGTCGTCATCTGGAAGTTGCCTGAGAATGAGCAAGGCCGCTAGGAAAATACGGCTTAGTTATTTCTGGTCATACAAGAACTACGACATTGACAGCTACGTCAAAGCCAGCCACTTGTTCTTGATTGGGAAATTCAATCTCTTGGGGAAACAGGGAAAAACCGTTAACTCCCTTACAGGTTTTGTGCAAACCGTGAGGCTTATTTACATCCTGCTCACCCCTTTCACCTCCGTCCGCTCCCACTATAACCCAGGACAATTGCTACTAAAAACCTTGTTTTTCTGCTACTAAATACTTCCTGTTGGTGAGGGGAGATGTAACGGCCCGATGATTGTTATATAATTTCCTCTGTTTTCTATCATTTTTTCATCACTTCTTAATGGTTCTTTGTCTAAATGCGTCTTTGTCTTCTTGAAACGGATGTTTCCCAGAATTCTCTCAGCCTCTTAACCATCTGCCTTCTATTTTACCTATCCCCCCTCTAGGTTTATTGCCACCTTTGTTCTTCCTTCCACCTTACAGCCTTTTGGCAGATGTCTCCTAGAAAGCTCGACGCCTGCAATAAGTGATGTCACAACAAGAGAATAAGTTTGAGAGAAAGTGAAATAACAAACAGACAGTGAGAGCGAGCATGCGAGAAGGGTAGCCAGCTAACTTTGTTGCCCTTCGAATTGCTCGCCACTGCAAAAGCTAAATAAACTCGGCCAAGCAAAGGCGCATGGCTCGTCTCAAAAAATATCCGCCTTCACCGAACCACTGATATCTTTTGCATCCCAGAAGCAATTGCTGTACCTTTTAGAGCGTTCTTCAAAGTCTCCGGGTAAGCGCAGCGAAAGAATTTCCCCTCGAATCGGTCTGCGGCGGCAAAGTGTGTTGCCGAAAGCGATGTCGTCTTATCTAGGCTTGCGTCCCGCGGACTCTGGTTGCGCCTGAAAATGAGCGTTCTTCCAATCCAAGGATGTGCAAGACGGCATCATCGAAAAGGCCGCAGCAAAGTGAAACCAGCGATCTCATCTGCATTGTACCCATCCAAACTGCTCTTCGGCTGAAAGGCAAGAGTAAAGACTGAACTGAAACCTTCTCCGCTTTCAAGAATTGCCACAAACATTGTGAGAACATCTTGTGAGAACTCTTGTGAACTGTTCTATCGCGTGTGAACTCTATTGCGCTAAGTGACACTCGTTTTAGTTTGAATATATATGTACTTAGTTTTATATTTATCTAGTGTACTATCAGCCACGTTTGAAAACCCCGGGGATAAGATCTACAGGGTGGTCCAAAAGGTGATTGTCCAAAAACTTTTTTTAGATTCCTGACATCTGGGGGTACAAGGAAATACCCCATGTGTGTAATGGTTTTGACATCGAAGGCAATGAGAAAAACTTCGCAGAACCCCAAGCTTCCTACATCATAAAAAAAAATTGGGCTTAATAGGCATGTTGTAGCCTATATCAGCCTTCAAATGTATAAAGGTAAAACTGTCCGAGGTGGTATTATTGTAAAACGTGTCATCCACAAGATTATGAAGCAAGGAAATTGCTCAGTTACCAAAATAAACATTACCAAATGAACGTAGATTGAGGAAAGGATGAAAAACGAATAATTTATGTTATGATATGATACTGTTATTATCGATAACTAATAATTATGGTGGGTAATTCAAGGAGCAGTATTCCTAAGTAAGCAAACAAATGGTAGACGGAACTGTATTTTACAATAAATGTTCGAAATGTCCCCATCCCGCTTCAATACATAATATGAAATTTTGTTGCAAACGTCGAAAAGCACCTGCATTTGCTCTGATTAGAATTTCGGCTTGTCGTAATTGTTCTCGCAGCTCTGCTTCGGTGTTGGTTTCGCGCGCATAAACCATCTCTTTGTAATATCCCCAGAGAAAAAAATCAATTGGGTTTAAATCTGGTGAATAATTGGCATGTGTTAGCCGCAATCAGCCTTCCAATGTACAAAGGTGAAACTGCTCTTCATTACGTCAGTAAACAATGGACTTCACGCGCGCCAAAGAATGGCAGGAGATGCTGTACTGAGTCGTCTGTAGCACGGCCTCACGCTCTCCTCGATCGGCTTGCGCTGTTCGTCGGCCATTACCGAGACATCAACACATTCCGCATTTCGCAGTTGATCCAAACTTCCTGTCGTAGTACTACTGTTCCTTTTACTCTGATTACCTTGTGATTTGGGCCTTTGTGTTGCAACATGAGCTACTCATTGAGTGAATACGCAGAGATGCATTATTTTTACGGTGTTGCCTAAGGAAATGATCGTTTAGCGGCAAGGCTCTACCGAGATCAACTAGAACGGCGAGGAGTCGAACGGGAGCATTATCCGGATCACAGAGTGTTCATTAATACACACAATACGCTGATTGCCGAACGAGTTCCTGGCCGTAGGACAACTCAGGAAGGAGTAGCCAGAGAAGATCCAGATGTTCGGGATGATGTTTATTTTGGTAACTGAGCAATTTCGTAGCTTCAAAATCTTGTGGATGGCACGTTTTCCAATAATACCACCTCGGACAGTTTTACCTTTGTACATTTGAAGGCTGATTTAGGCTACAACATGCCAATTAAGCCCAATTTTTTTTTCATGATCTAGGGAGCTTAGGGTTCCGCGAAGTTTTTCACATTGCCTTCGATGTCATGGAACGTTGTTTTTAATGTTTTTTTTTTATGTTCAAAATTGCACTCTGTCTCACTCTACCCTACATTTCTCAGTTTTGATTGAAATTTGTAAACCTTCCCTTATTGGTAGGACGCTGGGTATTTTCTATGTGAAAGTACACATTATGCGGAGTATGCTGCGACAAAAACATTCACAACATATTCCATATTTTGCAACATACATCAGTTTGACGGTGGTTCCATAGAAAATTCACAAAATATACAAAAGTACTCATAACTCGAAAACTACACAAAAAACCATGACACACAAGGGGTATTTCCTTGTACCCCCAGATGTCAGGAATCTAAAAAAAAATTTTGGACGTCACCTTTTTGACCACCCTGTATATTCATGTATTCTCACTTATCATCTATTATCACTTTACTCACTCACCTGTAAATAAATATTTAATTCTTTTTATTAAATCTATTATTTGTCTCTCAAGCTAGCTGTCCTACCTTACTACTCCTATATTTATTTACTTACATTTGTCCGTTCTATTTAACCCAGAGGTTGGTGGGCGTTAGGAGAAATTCACGTTGAGAGTTAGATGCCTCGGGCAAGGCTGCGACTGGCGAATCTGAGTCAGGGCCTCTCTGTTTACAAACAAACCCCTCCCTACTCGCATCACAGGCAAGCACCGTTGCCCTTTATTTTAATCCTTTTCTTGATTTATAAATTAATTTACTAGTTATTCAGGCCCTGCACTAGAACGTTTAACAAATTAACTAAGGGATTCCACTGCGCAAAACTCTCTAATATAACCCTTCCCTCACATGTACACCCGAAACTACGGCAAGGCGTTACAGCTTTTCAATAGCATTCACTGCGTGCTTATGAATGCCCTATGGACACCTCATTCAATTCAGTAGCCGCCTCAAGTAGACTTCAGATGTCAGGGGCAATAATTCATGTTTCGGACAATCCCTGCATCTTTTAGGGCATTTTATCTTCAACAGCAAGATTTACAAGATAATTTCATTACTAAAACGCATGCGATTGGAACATTTTACCTGACATTTCTTGATCATGGTAACAACTATCATTTTCTGTTCTTGCTAAGATGTTTTATTTGAGATTCTGCTTTATTCTAATTTACTTTAACGTCAGTAAGCTACTTTCTAGTAAAATTATCTTAACTTTAGCTGCAGAAACTTTCTTTTTGGTCCTAATCAAATTACGATTAAGGTGTTTTATTTTCTGCTTTAGTACTTTAATTGTTCCATTTGCATTTGCATTTTTCTTCCGGAAGAAGTTGATTTGCTTTTAAGGTTCAAGCTACAAGAAGTCGGTGGCTCAAATTCATGTACTCAGGCTGCTTCAGATACATCGTGTTTTGAATTCTTCTGAGAATGAGATAAGGAGGTTCTTTCTGAAGATTGTTTTCTCTTCTATATTTCTGTACTCAAATATTTCAGGATATTGGAAATACACGAGCGACACCGTCTGATTTTAAGCGCCATCCTAATCTCGGAAGTTTTTATCTTTGCACCATTAATGACAAAGCTGCTTACTTTTACAATTACTTCGTTAGAAAATTGATAGTCACACACATAACTTTGTGAAGAAAGCTTTCTGTCTTTCTGGGATTAGCCCTTTACCACTTTAAAAAGATATTCTTATCTTTCGGAGATACAAAAAAAGTGCCTAACCTCACAATAGCTTTTGTGTCCAGATTTGGATCCAGGCACGAAACAATGAGGCATTTCACTTCTTAACTAGTATTTTATAATTTAAAAATCACAACTAAGTTTCTTTCAAAATTATTAAAGACGCAGCCTTTAAGATGAATAGTAACCTCATTAGCATGATGAAAACTGAATGTATATTACATTGCGAAATATATATTTTGTGGGATTTAAAACTTATTAACGCTTCCACAAATAGCAGTTGTCAGAGTGGTAATGTAAAAACGTATAATTACAAATATTACCTGGGCCAATTAGTCTCAGATTAACTTAATTAAAGTAAGGTTGTCAAGAAATTTGTTAGGCGAACAGTAATCACACAAATTGAAGAAATCAAGAATAAGAAAGATTTAATTCTAAGTTACGAATATCTTTCTTTACATTCATCAAAAATAATAATCAAAAAAAATAATGGGAATAGAATCGTCCAATTTTTGAGTTTAGTATTAAGTCAGACAAACATATGTCTCTAAAAAATTAAGTTCCAGTTCGAAATAAGTTCTAAATAACTTATAATCTTTTCAATTAAATTTATGCATTACAGGATACCGCTCTGTCAAATTAACCTGTTACTAGTTACATAAATCTTTAAATATCTCTACTGCTGGAATTATATCTGTCCCTTAGCTTTAGGTCTGGAATGCTCTTGCACGGTGTTCACTCGAGAAACAAACAAAGTTGATACTCATGCATTCAGGCTTCTTGGAATAGTTGAACTGATCGATGCACTGAAGTCACTAAAGATAGAATTGATAACTTTGTTGTTTGAGTAACTAACATTAAAATTAAAACAGTAGTCAACTTGGCGACCTGGATTCCATGTTGTGGCGATAACACGAAGGATGATTTCCGTTGCCTAGGAAACAAACGTCACTTTGTATTTTGCGAAAAACCTTTTTCCGAAATATACAGCATTTAAATTGTTTACTTTACTGGAACACTAATGTTAACACACACATCACTAATAGCACTGATTATGCATTTGGATTCTATGCATACACACTAGCGAAATAAAATGCACACATGAAGAATCTTCCGCTCTGAGAAAGCTCTTCTCATATCACTAGTATCACTGATCAACTGCTCGTTGTGAACCTAACACAACTGACTATATAGCAACCGCACTGTTCTTGTAACAAAGCATATCATCTGCTTTGTTGACAATGGTGTGCCAACGCAACATGGATGGCACTCAGTCTGTTGCATACCGATGATCAAACGCTTGTTGTAAAGATATCGACTGTTAATACTATTTTTGATATTAACTGTGTAGAATGCATATCTGTGTGAAATAAGCTAGGTAGCTTCACTTAAACTTGGTGTAATAAGTTGATACCATAGTTTCACACCACACATTTCTTACTCAATGGGCGCACGAAGATCATCGCAGTGCTGTTATTGAATTCCTTTTTTGTGAGAATGAGGCAGTCGAAAACATCCACAAGAGATTGCGAAAGGTGTATGAAGATGAAGCTTTCCATCACAGTACCGTTAGTCAATGGGCATCTAATTTATAATGTGAAAATACCTTTGCCAATATATCGGATTTATACCGGATTTATTCCGGATAGACTTGAACGGCTGCAATGTTGAGCTCGTGAACATTATGGTTATTGCTGAAATGGATATTACGCGTAGGAGATGTCAAGCCAACTTGGCATTGGGAAAGCAAGTATATGCAGAATATCAAATCATCACAAACAAGTAATATTATATTAATAAACTTTACTTAACTTCTTAAAAACCTCTCTCCATTACAATATTTCGAATGGCTTCAACGGCCCTTTCTTCTTCTGGTAATTTACATAAACGGGAGAAGAAAATTTACTATAACTTCTTCCCAAAAACTCTACAAACAATTGTGAATTATTAATTCCATTACAGCAAACATAAAAAGCATAATATTCTCCGTGTATCATACGATACGATCACACGAAGTATTATTACATTTCAATAACATTAAAATCTTTTAAATAAATTTTGAAAATAAATGTCCAAATCTTTTAAATAAATTCTTAAGAAATGTTAAATTTCTTAAATTCTTAAACAAATGGAAATTTCAAAAGTTTTTTGTTTTAAATTGTATCAATAATTCTTAATTAACAATCTTCTGTTCATTACTTTATTTGCAGAATGAGCAACAACAGCAGAAACAGCCAGATGTCAGATAATAGAAACACAATTCCTCAATCAAACCAAGACAAAGATTTGACTGTAAAAAAATATGGTGTTGGTATCACAGGATTTGATAGAATTGCAAATCCCTTGTATAGTCTCAAACTTAAGATACTATGGATGACATGCTTTTTAGTATTTGTCATTGCTTCAATATATCTAATAGCAAACTGTTCGAAGGTGTATCTATTCGGAAAGCCCAGTATTGCTGTGGAAATGATTAAAAAGAATGTAATTCCGTTACCATCACTCTTATTGTGCCCAGGCAAAAGTTTTGGACGTAATGTTGACACAAATATGTTAAAGATGGAATACAAAAAAATTCTTCAAGGGTTCTGATGATTTAATCAATTTTTCTGATTTATTGGATCTCCCAGACATGACTTTGAAAAAGCTCTGGAAATATCAAGAAATGCAGATGAAATTCCGCGTTAAAGTGAGTACCAAAATTAAAAGCATTCTTTAATATCTTTATGTTAAGATGCTTTTATGTAATTCCTTTCGATGAAACTTGTTTTTTTTTATGTAATTTATATCGCTATAATACATAGATAAAATTAGCAAATCTCTTTGCTTCCTTTAATTCCTTAAATATAAAAATATAATAGAAGGAAAAAACTTGAGGATGAAAGTTTGCAGGTGTAAAGATTTGTTCATCCATTCATTTGTTCATTCAAAAATTTTTAAGAAAAAAAAAATGATTTATTAAATTCGTTTTTCTTTCATATTTATTAAATAAAAGATATGCAGACATTTCGCATTCCATAATTTAATGAAATGATAATTCCATAGATTAAAAACTTACAAATCTATTTTTAATCTTTCATTTTACGAAATTCGCCTAATTACATTATTCCCAATACTTCATGAGTGTAGTCAGACTAGCCAAAATTTATGATGACGTCAAAAATACACGATTTTTATTTTACGATTTTGAATGCCGAATATAAGATATTGTCAATAGAGATAAATATGGCGATGAAATTATGGAGCACTCCATATATCTTTGGGTGGAGAGGATTTCTTATGACATATGACTGTAGAGGTGCTTCAACTGAGTCTTTTTTCAACTGCGTTCCCAAATCAGGGATCAAATGGAAAACGTTCTTCGGGGATACGGAAGTTTATTGCTGGTTCTTAAAAGAATTACAATTAAATTAAAAGAATTGAGCCTTTATCGTGGGAAAATGGTTACGCAAATTTTTCTTCAACAATAATGTCCATCGCTAGCCACAACTTTTTCCCATCTTTCTGACAGCATACGGATATCGCGTCGAAAAAACTGCTTTGTCTTTTGAGTGGATCCGCGAACCGACCCAATTTTTGTCTTCTTTATAACAACGGAAGTGCTGCTCAGCCAGGCCATTCGTCATCAATAGGAGAAGGTGATAGTGGGAAGGGGCAATGTCTGGAGAATAGAGCGGGTTGGATAGATCGTCCAATTTCAGTGTTTCCAGGCAGGTTTTCACATCCTGAGCAACATGTGACCGAGCGTTGTCGTGCAGCAAAATCCCTTTCTCGTGTTTCTGCTCATAATCCGGCCGTTTTCCTTCAATGCTCAGCTCAAACACATTAGTTGTGTTCGGTAGCGAGCTCCTGTGATGGTTTCACCCGGTTGCAGCAGCTCATAATACACCACGCCGAGCTGATCACACTAAATACACTGCATGATTTGCGAGCCATGGATGTTTGGCTTGGCCGTCGTTGTTGATGCCTCGCCGCGATATTCCCACTAATGTTTTCGCTATGAATTATCGTAAAGGACCCACTTCTTATCCCCAGTGACAATGCGATGCAAAAAACCCTTCCTTTATTATCGTTGGAGCAGCTGTTCGCACATGAAAACACGCCGTTCGATGTTTCTTGGCTTTATTTCTCGTATGGCACCCAATTTCCTTGCTTTTGCATCATTCCCAAGGTTTACAAACGATGTGAAATGGCTTGTTGAGTCACGCCCAATGATTCTGCAATTGCGTGTTGCGTTTGACATGAATCTTCGTCAAGTAATGCCTCCAATTCTGCTTCTTCAAACTTTTTCACTGGTTCGGGTCGCTCCTTGTCTTCCACGCCAAAATTACCCATTTTGTAGCATTGAAACCATTCGCAACACGTTCTTTCACTAATAGCAGCCTCACCAAGAGTTTTTACAATCATTCGGCGCGCCTCAGCCGCAGATTTTTTTGAATTGAAGGCAAAACGCAAAACTTCCCGCACATGACGCTTATTTGGCTAAAACTTTGACATATCTGCTCACAGAAAAGAATATGACTCCGAAAAAAATTCACAAATCTAATGATGAGGAGATGTTGACAGATGCCAAGCCTTACCATGCGACGTTTCTGATCCGTCATTTCTGACCAGCATTTACTGCTAGCGCCATCTATTGGGAAACGGGGGTTTTCCATTTGTACTTCTGATATTGGTGAGTGCAAAACTTCTACCCATTTTATTACCCATAAATAAGATCAAATAATCGCAAAATGAACAGTACCTATTATTGTGCATAATCCCCATTGCTATCTAGGACCTCTTGCCATCTTTCTGGTAGGAGAGGAATCCCAAGGCGGTAAAATTCCGGCGGTTTTGAGTCAAAAGGTCTTGGATGGCAGTTTTCACAGCATCAAGATCATCAAAGAGTTTCTGACTGAAGGAATTGTTCAACGCACGAAATAGGTGATAGTCAGTTGGTGCCAAGTCAGGAGAACAGGGAGGGTGAGGTAAAACCTCCCAACCAAAGCCCTGTAACTTTTGGCGAGTGATGACAGCAGCATGTGGTCTGGCGTTATCGTGATGAAGGATAACACCGCGACGATTGATGAGACCTGGCCGCTTTGCTACCAAATTTGAATGCAGCCTGTCTAACTGTACAGTAGAAGGCAGCATTGATGGTTTGGTTGAGTGGCAGGACCTCCCCGTGAATTATTCCCTGCACATCCCACCACACACTCAATAACACCTTCTTGGGATTAAGTTCAGCTTTCGAAGTCGATGCAGGCAGATCAGAAGGGCGACACACAGTCCTACGACGCTTTACGTGGGTACATAACCCACTTCTCATCTCCTGTCACAATTCGTGTCAAGAATGAATCATTTTTGAAAGCAAGGAAACACAGGTGGCGATTCGGTCATTCCGTTGCTTAGCTGTCAGTTTATGTGGAACTCAACGATCCAACTTTCTCGTAAAACCCAACTTAACCAGCCGTCTCTCGACCGTTGTCCGGTTTACGTTGAAGGTCTCCGCTAATTCTTGCACGGTTGGGTTCGGGCTGTTCCTAATGGCTTGTTCAATATCGTCCTCTCCAACGTGTGATGGCCGTTCACTCCTAGCCTGATCTTGGCAGCTTCTGTCTCCTTCCCTAAATTTAGGAAACCACGACGACATGTGCTTTCGTCTATTGCATCCTCCTCATAAACTTGACAATACATTACGACATGCTGTGTCTGCCATACTCTTTTTATCGAACTCGTATAACAAACAATGTCTTATATGCTCCTTATCGCGTTCCATGTTACACCCTCTGATATTTTTTCTGAGATGACTAACTTTGTGAAATACGATGCATTTATATGTGAGGCATCCACACGTTTGATTGGCAGACGATTTGCGTCATTACAATGTCATGTGTGATTGCAATTCCATTGCAAATTTTCATATCCAAAAACGGGTAGAACTTTGCATGTGTAAAGTTTAAACAGAATTATTTTTTGGAAAGTTATAATATCTGTTTCTATCTATAACTTCTTAAAAACAACTACTGGCATCGAAACCATTGTATATCTTCAAAAATTCAAAATTTGAATATAAGTAACAAAATATTTCATAAAATTCATTCTATGAAGTCAAGAAATTTTACTTTTTCTATGCCATTTCTAATGTTAGTTAGTGAAGTAAATTTGAATATTTTAAAACTAAATAACATTCAAAAAATTTATAGTTAACACTTATTGTTTTTTTTTCTACTTTCAACTTCTGATTTTAAATTTGCAGTGTACAACAAAAAAAGATGATCTTTCTTGTTTGGAATCAAAAGTGAATTTCACAGCAGAAGAAATAAATACAGCTGTTGGCGTTTGTTTTAAATCTCCTAATATCGGTAAGCCTTTTGATTATTTCTCATTATTGGTTGCCATTATTTTAAAATTTTCCATTATCAAACTTTATATATTATCATTCAAATTATCGTTATTTTTGCAAATGAAGTTGTGTAGAAAAAGGAAAAGTACTTTAACCATATCAAAGTTATTACGCGAAGTTTTACAGAAATTTAGAACCAAATTATTTTAATCTTGCAGACTTGAGATTCTTAAGGTGACACGTTTACAAAGTTGAATAAATTATCCAAAATAAGTTCCTGCAGTCACTAATTATAAATTCTTAAATTACATCTAGTTTGTTCTATTACCATTGTCATTTTTTTTGTTCTCCATTTCAAACGTTATTTCTTGTTCATTTTAATTAAAATGAATGAATTCA